>JBCJKH010066648.1:2112-13522 GCA_039877255.1 Loriculus beryllinus | reverse complement strand
AAAGCAAAGGCTGTCTTAAGCAGCACCTACAACCACTATTCTGTGTCCAGCTACTCACTCCTGCCCCTGCACCTGCTATATATATTCATTTTCAGGAGCCTTAAATCTCAGTGTGAATTTATTTTATGAAGAAAGCAAAGGCTGTCTTAAGCAGCACCTACAACCACTATTCTGTGTCCAGCTACTCACTCCTGCCCCTGCACCTGCTCCTTCACTCATGCTCACACAAAGAAGCTAGGAACTTTATCCTAGAAACTAGTCCCTTTAAAAAAAATGTTCTTCCATCTAGTTCATGTGTAGCTGAGGGCAGGGAAAGGGATGCTTAAGTTGGCATTGGTCCTGGAAAACATGACTGTCACATTATGGTGTCACCAGTATTTCTGAAGAAAATTTATAGTATAGGGTCGAGTATTTCAGATCTGACAATGAGTGGGTATTTCGCTTGTCCAAGCCACTCCATCCTTGAAAACACAGTTAGTATTCTGGACTGCACAATAGTTAAAATCTTAAGCTTAATAGTTGCACCAATATAAATTTTGAATTTTAATCTCTTTCGTCACATAACACTCTTTGAATCAAAACATCTTCTTTTGAAGAAAGCATATGCTTTTCTTTATTTTCTTCTCATAATCAGAAAGCTTAAAAAAAAAGAAAAACTCCAAAAATTGGACTCAACCTATTTTTTTTCTTTTTTTCTTTTTTTTTTTTAGTTTGTGGCATTTTCTGGTGCTTTCTGAAAAATTCAAAGCAACTAAATAAAATTCTTGCCAACTCTAGATCTGAGAAGACTAAAGAATGCATGATTGCTCCTACATGGATATTCTTTTATTCTTTGACAGGGATGTGAGCTAAATTTGTAACTAAGATACAGTCTGGTTGCTGATATAATTAAGTTGTATATTCAGTTCCAGAGATGCACTTTCTTTGTATTTTCAAGTAAGCCAAACCCAGAACTGGCAAAAATATTAGCTGCTGCTACAACAAGCCCTGCAAAGCCTGAGAGTCTGTACATGGCACCTGCAATGCCATAAGGATAGAAGAGATGGGTGGGAAATACAGAAGAGACTAATGTGCTTCCAGCCTGTCCTACTACAGGACAAATTCTTTGCTTCTTTCCTAAGCTTTTCTTATTTCTTTTTATTTTATGGACACTACTATTTGTACGGTTCTTTGCAATCTCTGCATAAAAACACTAGGCAAAGTATTAATTCATGTTTCTACAATTCATAAGTTTTGCCTGTACTGTCTAGTATGAAAGGTGTACTTGTACTGTCTGGTATGAAAGGTGTAACTGTAACAGTAAACAGTTTAAAATTAAGTAAGAACATTTTATTTTCCTTGGGTAAACTCATAACTTGAGCTGAAAAACAAAGTATTCTCATATCTCACATAACAAAAGAAATGAAATTACTTTGATTTCTTTTTTAATTCTTCCTTTCTAAAGGGTTTTCTTATCTTCACCTTTCAGAGAATAAAATAAAGTTAAATATAGCTATGATATTAGGCCTAGATCTTAATTGGTTTTTCATCCATGGAAGTTTAATAGACAGAAAGAAAAATTAACATCTTGTTGTTGGTATCTTGTTGCCAGCTGCATTACATAGTCAGCAATGCTATACCAGTATCTCATTATCATATCTCATTATCAGCTCTGTTGGACTTCCTATGCTATCTGGACTCTAGAAAATGAATAAGATGAAACAGTTAATAAAAATATAAGGGAGAAGAGTACTTAAATAAGGTGTTCTATAAAAATCGAGGAAGCTTTTAAAGCTGTTCTTCTGTAAGTCTGTCCTCTCAGAGCTGGGAAATCTCTAGAACAGCCAAAACACCACCCCAGTGCATTGCACTATTCTGGAAAGAGTGTTTTCACATTTTGTGCAAATGCACAAAGATAATGATATGGCTACGAAGTAGAATATTAACTCATATTAGCTCATCACTGATATTGCAAGTGCAAAAACAAATAAATGACTTTATTACTAAAACAAAAAAAACAAACCAGCAACAATGACAACAAAAAAAAACCTACAAAAACCTCGAACAAAAAACAAACACCAAAAAACATGTGGCAGCAAGGACAATATGGGTACAAAAGTTCATAGTGTCAAACAAGGTTCTCTAAGCACAGTTGTTTTCCATGATTGCAAAGATTAACAATCAAAGAGGTAGCATCCACAAATTTCAGGTGAGGCATAGATAAATGTTTGTATTTTTAAGATAATGGGCAGTGCAAGAATGAATAAAATATTTTTTCTTTTATGACGGTGTCTACATAGTCTGGGATCTTTCACGGGATGGTAATCTTGATACCCCAGTCTTAAGAGCTCATTGTTTTTTCTGCTTGCTTTGTGTTCTCCCTATCTTGATATCACAGCTTCACATGTGATAAAGAAATGGCACCACTTCTTTCAAGGACATTTAATTTGAATGTTGTCAACAACTGCACAAAATCAAGTTAAAGCACAAACCAATAACCTCTCCATTTGCAGCCCAAGCAATACCGTCAAAAATACCGTCAAAATAGCTGCTAAAGCTGCTAAGGTGATGCCACAGTTTATCCCCTACTAATTTGGTTGCAATGAGGATATTATAACTGATATCAAAAAGTTGAGAAGACAATATCTTTTCCACTTTTAGAAGCTGCAAGAAGCTTGGAACGACACACTTCTTAACTCCATAGCCTTGAAATTAATTCAACTGCATGAGAATTGTTAGAAGACTGGAAACATCCTGCACTCTGTCTTTTTATTGTAACCTTCCTTATAGTATCATCTTGCAGTGAAACCTGAATATCCTAATGGGATTAAACATGAAAGAAAGTCAGGAAAAAAGTCACTGGATTAGAATTTTAACTGAAGCCTTCTGTGAGAAAGACCACACCACTGTCAGTGACCTTTCTCTCCCCACGTGTGATCCCAGTTGTGCCTAGTCAAGTGCCCAAAGCAGACTCTATCAGTTCACGCTGTATTTATCCTTTAGCTCCTAAAACAGGTGTCTTGTTACTAAGAGAACAAGCTTTCATGCTATTGATCAGGGTGTATTAACTGACCCTGCAAAAGTGCATAATGTTCTCTGGTATGAAAAGCAGAATGTAATGATGCTATTTAGGACATGAGTTTTGTATTGATGAAAAACATGATAAAGAGCAAAATTCTGTTCTAGCAAGTAGGGAAAAGGGGAAAAAAAAATGCAGGCTTTTGAATGTGTTAGAATGCCATTGCTATCTCTAGCTCCAGCCTTTGTTTGTTTTTTAAATGCACTCTGATAAGTTTGCCTTTATGTATCTAAAAAAAATGTTTTAGAATCTCATACTGTATCTTCACAGCCCTTATTAGATACCACAAGAATGCTTTTCATCTCATTTTTACTCTAAACTCCTGAAGTCCTCCTTAGCTCTGAACAATTTTATTAAGTAGGGAGCAGTTATTCACAGATGGGCAGAAAACTGAGCTCAATCAAAAGAAACTTCTAAAACACTTTTCATTTTTATCATTCTAGATCTCCTTGCCTTTGCAATACTTCAAAAGATTCATACTCAGTCTCATAAATACTATCATAAAACATTAACAACAGTGTAAACTCTAGTGTGGGAGGATATGTATGAGGTTGAATTCCTGTTCCTACACCCAGACACATGCTCCAAAAGAGGCAACAAGAGGAACTTTTCTCACATCTTTCCAGCCAGTGTGTTCTCCTAGCAATGTAACTTCAGCTCAACGTATTGTTGCTTTTCTTTTCACACTAATTAAAATACCTGAAATGAAATCTTAGGTATTAATTTATTTTTATTTTACTGTAGCAACTACTACATCTAGTGCTGAACCAGTACAAAGAGCAAGAAGATAGTCCTTGACCTTTTGTAAGATTAGTGTAAAAGAATAGCTAGACAGCACCATTATCAGATATGCGGATCAGCAGTAAGTAGGCCATGACTACTACATGCATTTTATCTGACAGTTCTGATTTGCAGATTGAGATAATTATTGTCAACATACAATTTCCTATCAACATTCATAATTTCTTTGGCTCCTGTTTTAAAGCTTCAGTTCTTATTTCTCCTAAAGAAAAAAAAAAATGCCTCTTGATCTGTCCCATTACATAAAACACTGCCTTCTCCCGCCATGGTCTCCCAATCTCTTTTGTAGTATAACAGAAAGAAAACAGAGTAGTGACATAAAGTTTACAAAAAGGATGTACTGATATACAAAGATCTTCACAAAGAAGATAAATTAGACATTTAACATGAACAAGAATGACAGTTTCAACACTATGGTTTTAAAAACCAGCTTCCTGGTTGCAGAATTAATTGTGATGAAATATATTCATCCTGGATGCTCTAATAATAGGAGCACATTTAATCTGCCTTTTAATTTGCCAAACCTTTTAATCTGCCTAAAATTCCATAGAAGAAAGCTTTTGATTATGATTTACCATGTCACTTCCCTCTTTGAATCAACTGGCTTATTTTTGACCACCATATCAAGTACCAAGGTTTAATGCACAAACTCTGTAATCTAAATGGCACTGTGCCAGTGTGTTCCAGGTTTTCTGTCTTACAAAACATAACACCATAGTTTCATGAACAGAAAGCTTCACTGTTCCTTTGTTTCATTATTTTTCTTCCAATTCTGTGTCTAATTCAGACTCAGATTCCATTTTTTCATCCAAAAGACCCACTGCTTCCTAAGGATTGTTATTTGTTAGGAGTCATTTATTTGCATTCCCAAGCTTATATTTGGATAAATGTGATGTAAGCAACAATCACCCCTTCCTAAGGAATCATCAATGGTTTTTTTCCACTATGTTTTTTGGTCTTCTAGAATAAACACATTTCATTCATAAATTACTTAGCAGCATTTTTCTTGAACACTGATAAACACACTGTCATCATAAACAACTTTCCTGGTAAAAGGATTTCGATAGTTCCAATGTCATAGATAGTTTTGAAAACTGCACTCTGCCCACTGCATGGTACAGAGGGACTGTTCTCTCTCAGGCAAAAAATAGCTCTCTGATGAGTAAGGTTTGCTGACTAAAGGATTAATTAACCTGGAGCTCTCAGATACACAGTAACTGTTACAGGTATTTACGGCAGATTTACTTTTTATATACAAAATGTTATGTAAATGCTGTATTTCATACATTCATAGCATTTAGAAGTCAGATTTTAGTGTCACCAAAACTAACTCTACACCAGCTTTGGCCCATATATGCTAATGTATCCCACTGGATGAACAGAAACCAGTTAAATTCACTATCAATTTGCACAGCAAAAAACTACAGAGACAATACCTGCACAAACCCACACATCATGTAGTCATCAAACAAAGGCAGACTAGGGCGGTCCTCTCGATATATTGTGATTTTGTAGCTGCTCACAATCTGAGGGCTGGGCTGCGAGTCATCTGTTACAAGAACAATGACTTTGTTCAATCCAAGGCCAAGAGGGTAGTTAGCAATGCTGGAAGGCAAAACAGGAAAGGAGTGGAACACTAAAGATACAAAGATTACACTGCTTTATATATGGCAGATAAAATTTACTTGCTCCTTGAGGTTTCTATTTCTAACGTTTTCTTTTTCTTTCAAAATACATATGATTTTAAATAAAAAACAGTGTAAAATAAGATTTGTCACAATTTACATTTCTTTCAGGAAAACTAAACATTCAACAGTGAAACTTAGTGGTAACAGTGTCAGTGGCAACAATTCTGACATGGAATCTGTGAATGAAGGGAAATAGGAAATGCTGAAAGACACAGAACCTGCATATTTACTTTTCAATGTAAATGACATATTGCTATTCTACTTTCCTTCTACAAGGAAGTAATTCCTTCTACAAGGAAGTTTTTTCACATGTATCCATGTTGACTGCCAAGGCAGTTAACATTAAAACACTAAAGCTGGGTGGGAGAATTTTATGTGATCTTCTTTTGAATTGGTAAATCAAGACTCATTTCCTTTAGAAAATAGAGAAAGCATATTAGGCATTAGATCAGTAACAACCGTCCAGTCTGGTTAATAGCAGACATTCTAGGTCAATGCATCTGCTTCATAGTCAGTCAAAACACTATGCGTTGCATAGGGCCTTCACGCCATGAAGCAAAGCTAGCTCTGTAATGATTAAGGATTCTTCCTCTCAAGTGCATCATTGTCCCTGGTCTCCCTTTCATCCACACAGTAGTGGCTAGTATGTAAATAGGACAGTTGTCTAGTTCTGAGTTACCTGACCCAGATAAATAATAAACCCTGTTTGTCCCTCCCAACATCAAAAACCAAGTCATGTCCAAAACACCTATCGGGATTGTCCCTGGGACATGCTATGAGAGAGATGTTTGAGAAAGCTGAAACTGTGTCAGAGATCAGAGTAGCAATTAAACATCATGGACGATTGTGTTTCAGTGCTCAAACCTGATGTTTACTGACGACTTTGCTCTCTACCCTGTGTTCGAGCTTTATACTTTTCTAAAAGATCAGATTAACTGGGACTCTTGCTGATGACAAGATGACCCACTTAGTAGAAGAGGGAAAGGCTGTTGAAGTTGTTTATCTGGACTTTAGTAAAGCTTCTGATGCTTTCCTAGATCATTCTCGTGGAGAAACTGTCTGCAAATGGATTAGCTGGGTGTACTCTTTGTTGGGTAAAAATCTGGCTAGATGGCTGGGCTCCAGGAGTGGTGGTGGATGGAGTTAAATCCAGTTGATGCCAGTCGTAAGTGGTGCTCCCCAAGGCTCAGTACTGGGGCCAGGTCTGATCTTTATCAATGATTTGGATGAGGGGATCGAGTGCACCATCAGTAAGTTTGTTAGATGACACGAAGTTGGGTAGGTGTGTTGATCTGCTTAGGGCACTACAGAGGGATCTGGACAGGGTGGATCAATGGGACAAGCCCAACTATATGATTTTCAAAAAGGCTTAGATCCAAAACCTGCACTTGGGTCACAACAGCCGCATGCAATGCTATAGGCTTATGGAAGAGTGGCTGGAAAGCTGCCTGGTGGAAAAGGACAGGGGGTGCTGGTCGATAGCCAGCTGAATGTGAGCCAGCTTGTGCCCAGTTGGCCAAAAAGATCAGTAGCGTCCTGTCTTGTACCAGAAATAGTGTGGCCAACAGGAATAGGGAAATGACTGCCTCCTGTATTCCGCATTGGTGAGGCTTTGTCTTGAATACTGTGTTAAGTTCTGGGCCACTCACTACAAGAAAGACATTGAGGTGCCGGAGTGTGTCTAGAGAAGGGCAATGAAGCTGGTGAAGGAAACATGAAACAATTCTGCAATATTTTGATGTATTTCCAAAGTTAAGGACACTTTTATTGTTTATACTCATATTTTGTCACTCATACCTTGGCCCTTTCTTTTCGTCAAGATGTACTTTGCATTGACAGTTAGAAGGTTCTGCTCCTATCTTCACCGTCACCATATCAAATGGAACTTCTGCATAGTATTCCTTGATCTTTGGGTGAAATTGGGGATTCAGGTCCAGCTGTGGACTGGTGAAGATCTGCCTGATATGAGATAGGGTATCTTTATCTGTTCCAAGAAGGCATCAAAGAAAAAACTGTGAAATGTATGAACATTTTTAAGTAACATGCAACTTCTGGCAGATTGATAACATATACAGTGACAAGATTTTTAATGCCTGGTTATTCTGATATTGCTAATCCTTCTGTAAGGTCTTAATGGATTTTCTAGTGGCATTTCATAGAAGTTTTTAGAGCCTGGAGGGATTTTAATTATTCAGTGCCCAATGACTCCAGCCAAAGTCACAAAACTCAGTCTTAGTAAGCCTTTGAAAATGTAAGGATTAGGTCTGGGAGATCTTGGCTCCAGTTGGTTAACTGAAACTTGAAGAGTCAGGCCAAAATTCATAACCTACTTAGGTACCAGCCTGTGTACAGGGTTTATATACATGTTCAATTGACAATAATAATCAAAATAACAAGTCCCATGGAGACATCTAGACCCATGGGGTCATTTGCAGTACAGCTGGAAGAAAGTTTTATTAAAATTCCTAAATCAACAAATTCCAGCTCCTTCCCTGTGTATGAAACCTCCACAAACAAATCCTATTTGCTAAAATGTATCCTTTACTTTGTAATGTTTGCCAAATGACACATTGTCCTGGGTTTAGGAGAAAAAATGACTGCTACTGCTAAACCCAAGACACTCATGAGAATAATTATTTGCTAGCAACCCAATTATGACAAATATTTTAATCCAACCTGTTGGATTCAAATATACAGCATAATTACACATTCAAAAGTTGCTTTTCACATATATTCTCTAGTATAGGTTTAAAGCTGAGTATTTCAGAAAATATTCTAGCCAGGAAACTTTTTTACTACAACATCCAAAAAATCTTGTGGCTTTTCTACCTTGAAATATCTGCCTTAAGAAGTTCAACAGGGCAATTTCAGCACTCTCTTGCATGGATTAAAATGTAAAGGAAGTAATTCCAGTGGAAAAGCAGAATTAAGGTTAGACTTGTAGGGGAATGGAGGTTCGGAAGTTGACACAAAAGGTATTTAAAAAAAATTCTATAGGTGAGTATAAAGAGTTCTCCAGATCCCCTGTGCCTTACCTAGAAATGTTGTCTCACTACTAGCTTAAAAATAGCAGGAATTTTCTAAATAAAAATAATTGAGGCATTTTCAAAATAAATATAGAATTGGAATGGTGAGGGCAGTCTTCCAGTCCAGGAGCATTTCTGACCTCTGACTGACACTGAGTAATTCCTGGAGGCATCATGAGATGAGCAACAGAGGTGAAATGGGGCTCAACGGGTAGAAAAATCTTTCTGTCACAGAGCAGTTGTTTTGCATTTATAAAGCAACCACTCAGATCATGTGTCAATGAGGAAGGCAGCAGAATGCATTGCTCCAACCAAAGACAAATATACTTTTAAGATTTAAGCATCTTTAATACCCTTTAAATATTCCTACAAGCAGGTATTTTGGAAAAACTCTTCATTTCCTAAGCAGCTCTTTAAAATTCCATCTCTGAGCCGAAAACTGACCTTATAGAAGGCTGATTAAACTCCATACAAGTTTAAAGATCATTTCACAACAAATAAATGTGTGCTAAAGTTCTTGAAAATAAAGAGCAAAAGTCTATTGAAGTGAGGAAAAGGATCAATGAAAGACGGAATACTCACATTAACATGCACACATAGCAATGTTTAATTTTATGCTTGAGGCTTATTTAACATAATAGCCCAATTATTGAGTGTTTCATAAACATTCTTGCTACTTAAGAATCCTTTTTTTTTTCTTTTTTATATATAACAGCCCACAGGCACTGCAATCACCCCTTTCATGCAGAAACCCCTCCCCCAAGAAATTTGTTCAAATAATCACTCTTCTTTCCCCTTAGTGGTCTAGAAAGACCCTGACTTACCATAACTGCATTGTCTTTTTTTAGTCTTACTGGAATAATGCAATGCTGAAATAGAAGCAGAAACAATTAATAATTTTCTGCTCTGAGCCTGGTTCAAAATCCTATCAGAGAAGGAACTTTCATTGTGTTAATAACAAAAAATGCAGTGTACTTTCATGCTTTTTATTTCTTTTATTCTCTTCTTCATTTTAGACTCAAACACTGCTCATGGGCTCAGCAGAATAAGTTATGCCAGTAAGGAAGAAACTTGTCTTCTATATGTAGTAAGCCAAGAACTTTCATCTAAAATGTAACACAATGTAATCTAAATCAAATACATTATCAGAAGTAGTACAAATAGGAAGAACATACCATATATAACAAACTTAACTCTGATCCCTTACCATCACGATTCTTCCTGAAGTCAGAAGGAACATTCTGCTTGGGACTTGCATTTTCTTGAGAAGAATTCCTGCCAATTCAATAGCAGACATATTTCTATATGAATGCAATTAACATAAACCATAGAACATTTTTCAAAAATTTCTATATGGCATCCCAGGTCCCATGATATTTTAACACTCTCAATGGAAAGATGAACCTTCTGGAGTAATTTCCCAGCATTATCTATATTATCTGAATGAACATGATAGAAAACACACATTCCATAATAAATGGTAGCATATCACATGGAAAAAGAAAACCAGAAATAAATTACAAAACACAGTTGAATTGCTAGGGGAAGAAAGAGTAGATATAGCAAAGAATAAAATAACCCAAGCCATATGTCTTAACTGTTTGTATAATGTTTGGAATGGGGGTGGTTTACATATATTTGAGCTTAAAGTTTAGTTAGTTTGAACTAAATAGAAAGGAAAGCCTGTGTCAAGATGAATACCTGTACCGATGTTAGCATGAATTCATATAATGGAACATCTATGTGTTTCAATTTGTTTACTAATTCAAAACAAATCACATGATCAGCATCCAGTGTATACGTATAATTCCTCAGTGAAAAAAGAGAAGTCAAGAGGCTTCTTTTCAACCCTCTAGACCTCTGGCTGATAAGACCTTTTCAGAGATTCATTAGTATTTCTTGAAGCTTTCACAAGTTTTCCTCGCAGCAGGTAGATGTTCTCATAAAGCAGCCTCTTCCTGGATACCACTGCCCATACATTTTGCATTTTGAAAGTCACTGTGCCAAGGAATGAGATGGCAATATTGTTCAGTACAATCAGTCATCACTAATGTTTCAACAGGAGCTGCTGAAAGCAATAGTGAGGTCAACCATGGTAAAAGGTAAACTGTCCAATAATAAAACAAAGATTTCTGCATTATCTCAATGAGAAGCAGCTCTGTTTCTGCCTCTGTATGCACATGAAAACATAATTTTTAACTTACAGTACCTAGACACTGCCCTAATTTCATGCACATTCACGACCTACTTCAAAGGAGAAATTTAACAAGCTATTAGGGTATTTTTCTAAGATATAAGATATTTATACCCCTCTTTATGCTTGCCAAGGAGGTAACGGCTAACACTTGTCAAATATACATTTTCCTCCTGCTGTTCCTTTTTGATTGCCTAGACCCAAACCCTGTTTTAAGGTGAAAACAAGATGTCTTAATTCTATGAAATGCCAGACTTTTGTTTAGCCAGAGGACATCTCAGGAGTGTGGCAGTGTGTACCACATTGCAAGGTCTTGCCTCCCAAAGCAATCATAGAATCATAGAATAGTTAGGGTTGGAAAGGACCTTAAGATCATCTAGTTCCAACCTCCCTACCATGGGCAAGGACACCTCACATTAAACCATGCCACCCAAGGCTCTGTCCAACCTGGACTTGAGCACCAAAAGGGATGGAGCATTCACAGCTACCATGGGCAACCCATTCCAGTGCCTCACCACCCTAACAGGAAAGAATTTCTTCCTTATATCCAATCTAAACTTCCCCTTTTTAAGTTTGAACCCATTACCCCTTGTCCTGTCACTACAGTCCCTAATGAAGAGTCCCTCCCCAGCATCCCTATAGG
>JBCJKH010066642.1:0-12667 GCA_039877255.1 Loriculus beryllinus | reverse complement strand
CCATCCCTGGCAGTGTTCAAGGCCAGGTTGGACACAGGGGCTTGGAGCAAGCTGCTCCAGTGTGAGGTGTCCCTGCCTGTGGCAGGGGTTGAAGCTGGATGAGCTCTAAGGTCCTTTCCAACACAAACCATTCTGAGATTCTGGGATTCTAATGATTTGACATCTCACTTCTATCTCTGGGATAGAAAAAGATAACTCAGCTTCCACCTGGAGGAAGTCATCGAGGTGATTAGTGGGGGAGTACTTGTTTTAGGTTTTCTTTTAACAAAGAAAAGAGCCAAAACAGTAAGTGACTTAAAATACCTCAGCCAGCTCCCTCTAAACAAGAAAATACTTTACTCAAGTAGTTTATTGAAAACATTCAGGAAACCAGGTCATGATAGACTCTTCATCTTTGCTTTTTAAGTATTTCTAGGCCTTTCTTAGACATGTTGTTGACAGTATGGTTGCCATTAAGCATCTGTCCTGTCTAACACTTCTGCAAAATGCCCTTTGACTGAATTCCACAGGAATACTAACACTTCTCTGGAATAATATGAAACCATCTTTTTAATAGGAAGATTGAAGTTAAAAAATGGTACTTCATAAGTACACTGCAACTGGGCTTCATAAATAAGCTTTTTACATTTTTTTTAACATTTTAAACAGCTCTGTAAGGTGTATTTTGTTGTTGCTTCTGTTCTGAAATGAGTAACTTGGGTTTCATCTCCTAATAGAGTTCACAGGCACTTGACTTTCAGATATTGCTATAGTACTGATATACAGATATAGATAGTACTGTATTGATGGATCCAGCATGCAGAATTCTCATGGATTGTACCTAAAACTTCTGTCAGATGAATTTCTTTGTTCTTGCACCTAAACTTTAATACCTGTCAATAGCTTAGCTTAAAATTCTGGATCATAAAGCAGTAAGTTTCAGAGAGGGGTTTGCAACTGGAATTGATTCTGATCAGCCAGTTGTGCTTTTGGAAACTAGAAAAGAAAAAATACATACATTCGTGCTTCCTCTTGAAGCATGAGGTAATATCAAGCCACTGCTTCCAGGTGTTATTCATCACCCTGCTGTACTGTCATTCATGTCTGGTGCTTGTTTATGGTTTCAATCCATTATTGCATTCCTAGACAAAATACAAATGGGGTGGGGGTGGGGAATGTGTGTATGAGATTTTCAGATGTTAGCTTAGTGTATTGTATTTCTTTTTTTAAAAAAAAAAAAATAGCCCCAACATTTGAATTCTGCTACTCTCTGAGTTTCTGGGAATTTGAGATCAGGCTTAAACAGCTTTTCAATTGTTCATTCCCAACCTTTGCCTGTTTTGAATTTTGCTGGCTTTCAGTCTTTGTTATTCCACTGTGTGTGGATGGCATGTGTCAGCAGAGCTGTTTTCTCCAGGCAGAGTGCACCTACTCTGATGGTGAGGTGCACGGTGACAGAAATGAGACGTTTGAGGCATGGCTGATGTAGCAGTAGATGTTAGCTGCCAGCATCCGTGTGCACCTCACTGGAAATAGCTGTCTGTGGGCACTGTAGCTGTGAATACTGCACACCTGGAATTGTGATAGGCTTACCTCGGACAGTGAGGTTGAGTTCAGTGTCTTCCCTCCCTTCCTCCTCTCCATTCTCCCTCTTGCTCTGTGCTATTAATGGATTAGAAATTGTGGCTTTTTTCCCTGGTGTTGTGCGTATGTACTGCAGTATCAGATGCCTTATCAGTTGGAGTGGTACCTGTAGAGGAAATAGAAACAAGATTCTTGCTATAGCAAAATAACATGTACTGCAGAACATCTGCTACAGTCATGTCTTCCATTTATATTTCTCTAAATAGTTAATTTTGTGGTTTGCATTGGTTTAGGTTTTGTTGTTTCTGTCAGCCCCTTCAGAAAACTGTTACAGCTTTTACAGCTTTTTTGTTATACATGTTCCCATGGGGGCCTTAAGATTGTTTTTGCTTGGAAGACCCTTTTGTTTGCTAAAATCCTTTTGTACTAAAATGATATCTAACTTTCTCCTGTCAAAAATGTATTGTCTGTTAAGTTACATTTTACAGCTCTGGTATGTTCTGCTTATCTAATGTAATGAAAATACTTTCTGGCTTTTCATTTTGAAAACCTACTTTGTTGGATTTGGATCTTGAAGGTTTATTCACACTTGAAAAAGTTCTATTCTAAACCACTGTACTGTACGAAGTATTTTTTAATACTCTAATCACTTGAAAGCTTTTCTAGAATAGCCTGCCTGTAATACGACATTACCAAAATTGGAGCTTTTCAGTTGCTTAAATACATTTTCTATCAACATTGCTTGCTCAAAGCTGCTTACTCTCTTCTTAAAGAACAGGAGAGAATATTCTAGTCTTAAAGTACTTGGAATTGAGGGAGTGCATCAATAGAAAACCTTCATACAACTCAGAGCAAGTAGACTAACAACAAAGGAAAGTTTTCAATGGAAGATTGCAATTTTGACTCAATTATAGATTAAAGCTGTAGCTGGCTGAAACCTACAATGTTGCTGTTCTGCTGAATTGCATTTCTTAACACTCTGGATAAGATGACTTAAGAGCAAAACAAGAAAACATCCCTTCAATGAGTGCTTAGGAAATAAGCTGCCTAGGGAGAGCCCTGCTAAAATGCAAACTGCTCTGAAGCACACTTTGAAAAGTACTTTGTCTTCTTGCCACGCTGCATTTGTTGCTGATATTTTTAGTGATGTTAGTTGGTTTTATGTTGCTGTCTCTAACCACTTAAGTATGTTTTGCTTTGGGGTATCCTGTCATCTTTTAAAGAGAAACTGTTATTTTCATAGTGGCAGCGCTGAGGTTAAGCAACTTCAATTACATCTGGATATTTTTGAATCACATCTGTAATCAGACATCAAAACAAGAGCCTGTAAATGAAATCTAAACTAGTAGCCTTTCCCTGTTAGACAGCATAACTCAGTGAAGACTTGAGTAATGGTTAAAGCAAGTTTTGTTTTATTTACTACTATCCTTACACAACTGAGAGAGGATGCAAAGCTCACTGTTCCAGGACAGCATGAATAATGTGGAAAAGGGCATATAGTTGCTGATGTGAAATAGCACTTAAAATGCTTTGTAGTATCTAACTGCAGTTCCACGGGGCTACACCTTTGGTTGGAGTGTGCTTTCACATCAGCAAGCTCCTCACAAGATGTCTTCTTTGAACTTTAAATCAGAGTTCTTAAAGGGGATGAAATAACTTGAATATATTCCACCGTGTGCTGCCTTTCCCGAAGTTCTTCAAATAATTCAGTGTATCTTAAACTCATTTGTATTAAATCCATAGGGATGCTTCATTTGGGAACTGCACGTACAATCTTACGATCTTGGACTGTTTGCAGGGAATAAATAAGGTAATGACACTTTTCCATAGCAAAACTGATTTCAATTGACTTGTAAAACGAGAAGGAAAATACTGTGAAAATATATTGGATCTAGTTTCAAAGCAAAAGCTGTGAGTTGAAATGTATGCTGTCATGAAGCCTGAGTTACTGAGGACTGCAAGTAGTGAACATGGAGGAAGATTACACCTTTACCTAGCTGGCTGGCCTCTTGACAGCTTTCTGAACTTCACCTTCTGAATCAGAATGTGCAAACACCCCAGGCCTGGCTGTTCTTAACATTGCAAGGTAGTGCACTAACTGCTGTAGATCTGCAAGAGATCATTTATGATGAGTGGTAAAAGGGAGTCAAATGTGACAGGCATCTAGGTATGCTGTGATTTAATCTGATCTGTTCATGCAAGTATTTGGTCCTAATTTACCCCCCAAACACTTGGTTCACCTGTATCTTCTCCTGATTGTTTACAAAGAATGAAAACTAATTTATCTTACTGGAATTCTGATGTGTCACTTTCAACAGACCTGGTCCTGGAGAAGATTAAGTTCCAGTAGGGCTTTGTTAAAAATATAACATCACATCTTAATTTGCAACCTTGTGTTATATACTTAATACTCTACACAGAGATGAGATTTTGTCCATCATTTCCCAGTGATCTTGACTAAGGGAGCAAGCTGTGTGAACAGCTCTATACAGACACTTTGTAGATTATTTGTAATTCTTATAAGTGTGGCAAAACAAGTGTTTCTTCAAAACTGAAAACAGAGAGATCCAGCTTAATATTTTTAGTTCTGTGGGGGTGGGAAAGGAGCTGTCAGTTAACAGCAAGACTCTAATTTGTGTGGCATTCTACAGCTCCTGAAGCTCTGTGAAGCAGTTAGTGCAGTCCCTGTAATTTATCTGCAACAAACTCATCAGAAGGACTTTGAACATCAGTTTTTCCTCCTTTGTTCCCATAAAATTTCATGCTGAATTTTTGTCCAATTCACCTAGAGAAAAAAGCAACTTTGAGCAAAAACCTCAATCTAAAGAAAAATCTCAGTCTACCTGGGTGAATTTGGTGTTTGAATTATATAACATGTAATTCAGGGGCCCACAAACTCTGGAGTGCAGCCAGCCAACCATGCTAAAATGAAATAGGTTTTCCCGTTAAGACAAACCTTTTGGTACCTTAAGTTTCATGACAGCCCCGGTATTGAGCTTGCCTTGTCTATAACAAAGCTATTTTTCTTTTGTCTTCAAAAAGGTGCTTTTTATGTAGCAAATAATGGCAGCGTGATGATGATTGGGTTTTTTAAATCACAGATCTGTAGTGTGGTTTTATCGCACCTTAATCCTAGAGTGTTGTGTAACGTCTGTACTTCTCTCAATGCACTAGATTGAGTATAAATATACTCTGCAGAGCTGTCTTCCACCTATTCCTTAGAAGAAATTCAGCCTGTGAATTCCTTATTTGTAGAATTGGGCTTTAGAATGGTATTATACGCAAACCTTTAGTACAAAATGTGCGTATTTAATAATAGTCCAGTAATCAAATACAAAACTTGACTTCTTTCAGCCCTTTAATAAATATTGGGTAATGTAGTCTAGTGAAAGTCATTCTATCATTGGAATGTGTATTAAAAGCAAATCACAAAACACAGGTTATAGACAGTATTTTATCCTGCATGTGCCATTTTACCTGGGTATGATGGTGATAAAGTCGGAGTATCATATTAAGTATAGAAAATCAATAAACTTACTGGTCTATATTTCATGTCCAGCTGCATGAAAATGTATTCAGCATAGAAATTGTTGAATGGATGTATGACAAAAAGGGAATTGCTTTTTAATTTGTCATCTGCCTTACAATAAAAACCATGTGTACATAGTGGGATGGGGAGAATCAGTGATGATTTAAGTGATATGCAACAACCTTATGTCCCATTGTAATGTCTTAGAAAGGCTAAAAAAGAGCCTGATGTGCTTTAGTGACATTGTTGGAGTTTTTGTTATGTGTTAATCTGTGCAAAATGTTATGTTGTCTTAACATAGAGGCTTCAAGAAACCAAAAGCAGAAACATTCAGTGTTTTCGTTTTGAGCTCAAAAACAGTATTATAAAATTAGATTCTATATGATCTTTTGGTATAAACTGACACCTTGTTGCCTTTTAGGCCTTGCAGCATGGATTTTTTGACTTTAAGACATTTGATGTGGATGAATATGAGCACTATGAGGTTTGTACATTTAATAATGAGTTAAATGTGTTTCATTTACCTAAAATAAGTTAGAATATACAGGGCCCCACAACTTAAAACATACTGGAAATGCATTTTAATTCAAATAAAACCCAGGGTTTATAGATAAGGTATGTCCATCCAAACCTGTGTGCTGTATGTGAAAAACATGCAGGATGAATACCCTTGCCCTTTCACTGCATCGCATAATAACTCTACTGTTTTTGTGTAGACCTTCTGGCTTCTGGAACCTCTTTCATGCTTTCCCAGCCTTCCCTCAGGATACATTCCAAGGTCTTTCAGCTGACCCACAGAGTCTGTGGTTTTTTCCAGCACTTGTTGAGCTGCTTCCTGAGATGCTGTTAGTTCCAAATATATGATCATATTTTTAATAGTTACAGAGATTAAGCACATTTTGAACTTTTTGTAATAAGGATGGCTTATATGGGCATTCTAATAATGAAAATACAACCAAATATTTCCCTAATGAAGTCCCAGAAAAACTAATACCTAAAATAAGTTAGAATATACAGTACCCCACACCTGAAGAATAGATACTCTGGTTGACTCTAGATGCTTCTAGGATTTTGTTCTCTAACATACACACTTTTAACTGCTAATAGTAGACAGTTATCTCAAGCTCTGTTGCTGCAGAGAGCCTTTAAGATACGCCTGTGCTGCAGCTGTGACCTGGGCTATGTACAGAAGCTGTAGGTACAGCTGGCCCAGAGCACTCCATGAGCTGTCTGATGTTTCCCTTGGTTGTATTGGACCTTGTCTTTGGAAATCCCCTGAGTTCCTGAAGTTGTTCTGGATAAGGAGAAAGATACATAAACTAGAGGGGTACTGCACATCTGCCTATTAACTCTTATTATTAACTCTTCTTATTAACTCTTCTTGGAGTTGTATTATTTTACTGTAGCCAGTGTTTTTCCTTCGCAGCCCTTCTTGTTTCAGAAAACATGGAAATAATGAGAATAAATTTGCTCAGTCTGAAAACATTTGAAAATGTATTCCCTTAAGCTGAATATTTCTAATATCAAATAAGGACAACTGCTTTTCTTAAATGTCTAACATTTGGTAAATAACTGTTTTAAAAGCAAGAAGCTATGGGTGACTCAGTGCCTATCTGAAATACATATGGCTATAGGGCATACCTCGAGAAAGAGGGTGAAGTCAGGAGAGAAATAAACTATGGAAAAACTGAATTTGCAACGCAAGTCTCTACAGTAGATGTTGGCTGCAGCAGGCACACTATAACATATAGCTAGTCACTAAACTTAAAAGCACTTGTAGAAGGAGTTCTGTACACTGCAATGTTCCAGAATGGTTAAATTGAGAAATTGGAGTGGTCTTTGCTGAATTACCAAAATTCAGTGACCAGTAACTAAAATGTAAAGTATGAAATTGCTGGGGGCTTGCTTCCTCTATGTACAAAAGGAAGAGGTTTGTCTGAACCCAAGCAATGGTTGAGAATAGTTACGATTAGGCATTAATCTGCCTGGAGAAAAAGTATTAGAATAATTGACTAATGTCTCATTATTTTGTTTGATGCTGAACATTACTTCAGTCTGTGAAGAGCACCTGTGTGTGTGTATGGTGTTTAAGTAGCTGCCTGCTGTCTGAGGTCTTCTGTGGTTTTATGCCTCATGGTCAGCTTTGTATGTTTACATACGTCCTGTGCTACATTTCAGAGCCTTTAAATGTCCCAGGTTTTGCTGTGTTAGGTCTCCAAATGTGTAATTTTGTGGAGAAAAGTTGCATAAGACTTAAAGGGGGCAGCTAAAGGAGCTTCTATTTCATGTTTGTAGCTCTTTCACCTCACTCCATGATCAAGGCAGCTAATTCCCCTTTTGTTGGACTAGATGTAAAATACTCAAGTTCTCCTTTTTGTTAATCATAACGTTGTTTGCATGTGGTGTTGAGTATATACAAATACACTGTAGTTCAGATTAGTTAATGTTTCAAGTATTCACAGTAACCCATGTAGCTATAAAGAACTACTTATTTCACAAATAAAGCTTGGTAATACAGGTAAAAAAATACATTTGACTTGCAGAACAGGACTTCTTCCCTGACGGGATACAGGTGCTCCATGGTGGCATTGCAGTCTGTGACACAACTCTGGGTGATTATAGGGTCCTGACCTGGCTGCAGGATGGGTTCACTGCTCCTTATGCAACCTTGTTCACTTCCAGATTTCTCCCTGTGAGGACATTTGGAGCAAGCCTAATGGGCTTAGCAAAGCAAACAGTGGGTGAATTGGTTACAGTAGGGTCCATTATCAGATCCTTTCACTCATTAGGATGTTTTGAGGAGCTGACAGCTAAAAACATAAGCTTAATAATACAGCGGAACTGAGTGCCATGTCCTTAAAAGTCACACTGAGAATAACTGCATTGCTACATGAGGAATGAGCACTTTCCAGTTAGGATAAAAGAAGGCAGTTTTGCACTTTAGTCAGACATTTCCAAAGAAGCTTCCAGTTTTCTGGCACTGCCGTGATTTGGAAAGCCTTTTTGAAGGTTTTATTTAAAAGTGGGCAAGAATGCAAAAGCTCACAGTTTGAAAACGTTATCAATTTAGTCTTTTTGTTTGATTTGTACTTTGTTTCTGTGATCACTGGCTCATCAGACCTTATGCCAAGAAGTAGATTTTGGTTTCTAACAGGGAAATTAGAATTGTTTCTAAGGACTAATTGGTTTTAATTTGTTTTCTGTGAATTGGGTTTTTTAGCCAATGCCCTACAGGGAAGGGAAGCATTTTTCCATATTCTTTCATTAAAAAATACAAGAATGTTGGTGTTTGTAAGTTTTATAAGTACATATCTTAAACTGCTGAAACCTCTAAGAGAGAAATATCTTAGAGAGAGCATCTTTCTGCTTTGCTTGGAAAACTTCAGCAAAACTGGTTTGTGTCTCGTTTTATGAAGAGATTTCTGCAAAGCAGCTTATGATTGGGTTAGTTTGTCCCATCTGGATAAGATGTTTAATTCCATTTGAAGTGCTTTGATTTAAGGTAGCAACAACATAGCGAAAAGTAAAATAAACTCAAGATTAATTGTTTTGAGCCTTGTCTGTACAGATATTAAAATGCTTTTTTCTCTTTTTCTCCTGACTTTTTTTTATAGCGAGTGGAAAATGGTGACTTCAACTGGATTGTTCCAGGAAAGTTTTTGGCATTTAGTGGACCACACCCAAAAAGCAAACTTGAAAATGGTATGGTGCATATTGTAATGATGTCCCATTTCTAGCATGTGGAACAGTCCCACTCAGTGAGCACAAGATGGAAGGTTTATAGGTTAATTTTCATCTTCAGAAATAATTGTACAGTGAACATTTTATATGCAGTGATAGAGCTTAATTCCAAAGGTTTTAGAATTCTTGGCTAGAATTCCAATTCTTCCAACAGTCAGTGGCTTCCATTCAGTGATGAAGTGCCTGCCTGTGAAATTCAGGTCCTTCCTTTTTCCCTGGAACCTGACACCTGGTCCTATAAGTGTGCAGAATTAAAGGTGAGTTGCATAAAGCAAAAGAGACTGTAACAAAGGAAAGACTTTTAAAAGAAGCTTGCCTTTACTGCTGAAGATTCTTGGCATAATGGGAAGAACCTGTATGATTCTAGTGGAATAAAAAAGAGAAACTTGATCAGCAGAGGGAAAAGAGAGATTTGGTTCAGCTGAAAGGAAACTTGGTCATTTAAAAACTACAGTCAGATTTTTGCTGAATTTCAACTTACTCCTTGCGCTTCTTCCTTTCATAGGTTATCCTCTTCATGCACCTGAAGCCTACTTTCCCTATTTCAAGAAACATAATGTCACATCAATCGTAAGACTCAACAAAAAAATTTACGAGGCCAAACGTTTCACTGATGCTGGGTTTGAGCATTATGACCTGTTCTTCATAGATGGAAGCACACCAAGCGACAGCATAGTCCAGAGGTTCCTCAATATCTGTGAGAATGCTGACGGGGCTATTGCTGTACATTGTAAAGGTGTGTGCACTGTTATTTCTCAGATTGAAGTTCAAGATGAGTATTAATCCTTAGAATTTAGTTAGAAATAAATCATTTAAAAATAACACTTTCCAGTCATGAAAATAATACTGCTTATGATACTTGCTAAATATATGATAAATGTTTGTTATTTTCATGTGCATAGTAAGTTCTTTCATCCTACGCCACTACTTACAGTAACTGACAATCTGTTGTTCATTGTCTTGGTTTTTCTTAGTATCGCTAGAAGGCCTGAGTTTGAATTGATTTCTCTTTTGCATTATGCTTCCACAGCATTATGATAATTGGTTAGGAAATGCAAAAGACTGAAAGGTTTTCTTTGTGCTTTTGGACTGTTGTCTGTTTTTCTGTGGAGCATGACTTTCCACGTTTCAAGTTAATGTGAGTTATTGTGATGCCAGCATTTCAAACCTGCCTATTTCAGCAAAACAGCCACAAAACATGCTTAATCGAGGATGATTAACAAAGGTTTTGAAGGGTTTGGCTTGATTTATGTTTGTAGTTGTGTAAGGACATTGTAGAGACGAATGTCATGCTGGTCTGAAACAAGAACAGTGCTATTCATCATTTTTCCATGAACAATAAGCATGCATATCTAAGATAAGTAAGTTTATTTGCTAACAAGTTGCTACTGTGGCTAGAAGCCTGCAATTCTAGCATTAATAAGCTGGACATCTGCTAGCTGAGTGAGAGTATAAACTCAGAGAGTAGCTTGTTACTCTCCAGGCTTAGCTGCTGAAGGAATACAGTATACTTTTCTAGTGACTTAGATATGCACTTGCTGAGCCTCCTATTTCTAAAACCAGTGAAAACCAAAATCAAAGTCCCATTGAGAGGCCAACACACATATTTTACAAATCAAGCTTCAAATACATGCAAATAAATGTGCACATCACAACAGAGAGCAGCATGTGTCTCCTCAGCCAGTGGCTTTTTCTTTTTGAATCAGTCCTGTTGTGAAACCAAGCTGTAAAAGTATTCACTGCTCCCTGTAGAAACAGCAAGAGTTTTGACCAGTGTATAATTTATATATATCAATGGCTTGGTAATTGCTTTTTTTGTGTGTGTAATGTCAGCCTTTAAGAAAACCCCAAACAACCAACTTGGAAGTAGAATTGTGCAAGTTCCAAGAGTGATCATCGCTCCATGCGTTCTTGAACCCTATTAACTTCTTACAATCATATGTTTGTTCTTATATCTGCAGCACTGAAATCCAGTTATGTGATAGATACTAACAGAAGTTCTTTCTTCATATACTGAGATGGTGAATAACATTCTAAAGACATCTTCTCCTATCCTACTTTAATTGGATACTTAGGAAATGCTCATGAATTTGTACGTGAGTGTTGGTACTTGTGTTTCTGTAGCTGGCCTGGGAAGAACAGGAACACTGATTGCCTGCTACATAATGAAACACTACAAGTTCACACATGCTGAAGCCATTGCTTGGATAAGAATATGTCGACCAGGCTCTATTATAGGACCCCAGCAACACTTCTTGGAAGAGTATGTATACCTTCTTTGCTACTAAGAATGAACTGCTTCTCTACATCCTTCTCCATCTTGCACTGTTTATAGGATCTACTTTCTGTCTACTGACATCATATGTTACTGCCTGTTGCAGTATATTTAAGGTTAGTCAACTTGGGATTGAACTCAAACTTGCTAACAATTGTCTTCTCTGGGGTGCTGTGTGTTTTGTCACCTTAAGGGGCAGAGGGTCTCAAGAGTCTGCATGTTTGTGTTCATATGTAGCCAGTGATGACACTTAAAATTAATCTCACAATAGTATAATTGCTATGGGGTTTTTTTCTTTCTTGTAACTAAAGATTAAGTATGTAGTGGACAGCTCCTGACCTTTGTCAGATTCTTAGCATAATGCTTGAAGTGTTTCTGATTTGGAGCTAATGGTCGTTAGCAAAATAAAGTGAAGGGTTTAATACAGCTTTTCTCAAAATAGACTGTACACTTTGGGTTGAGAACATTTCATGTGCAGATAACTTGAACGGCTAATTCAAGTTTTGATCCTGACTGGAACTGAACGACAAAACCATACTGGCTTCGGAGATGTAGGCATTAAGTTTAATTTCATGGTGATTTCTACACTGTGCATTTACTATTACAATGCTTATGCTGGTATCTTTTATTTGATACCATGATGATAACTTAGAGGCATTTTCACTGTTAGGAGAAAGAACATTTGGAAAAGATCCACCACAAATTAGTGTGGTAATTTGAGTCTAGCAGCAGCTCAGCACCACCCAGCTGCTCACCCACTGCTTCCCACTGGGCTGGGGAGCAGGGTCAGAGAAAAGGTAAAGCCCTGTGGGTAGGAGGTGAGAACAACTCAGTAGTTGAAATAAAATAAAATGTAATAATACATTAATAATAATTATGATGATGAAAGGAAATAGGAAGGAATAACACTACCACCCCTCACCCACTTCTCTTTCCCCTTTACACCCCTGCAAAAAAGAAGAACCAAAAAACCAAAACTCAAGTGTTTCACTGTACAGTTGGAACACAACAGTTGTACTGTTCCACCCACTGACTTGATGCCCAGCCCACTCTTGAGAGTGATCAGCCCCATTCTGGCCAACTCCCCCCAGTTTCTATACTGGGCAGGAGGTGGTGTGGTGTGGAATCACCCTTTGGCTGGTTTGGGTCAGGTGTCGTGGCTCTGCTCCCTCCTGGCTTCCTGTGCTCCTCCCCATGGCGGGGCATGGGAGACTGAAAAGTCCTTGATGGGGGTGCATGCTGCTGAGCAGCACCTGAAACATCACTGTGTTACCAGCATTGTTCTCAGACTAATGCCAAAACACAGAACATCAATAGCTGCTAAGGGAGCTGAAACCAAGACAATTTGTCTCATTTTGGAAAAAAAACCCAAGAGCTCTGCTAGATACTGTGTAAATACAGTAAAATAGAATCAGAGAATCAGTTGGGTTGGAAAAGCCCTTTAAGCTCACCCAGTCCAACCCTTACCCCATCCCTGCCAATGCCACCCCTGCCCCATGGCACCGAGGCCTCGTCTCCACGCTGTGTGAACACTTGCAGGGACGGTGACTGCAGCCCTG
>JBCJKH010066632.1:0-18880 GCA_039877255.1 Loriculus beryllinus | reverse complement strand
TAACAGCTTCTTAAATTAACATCTTGCTGTGGTGCTCAATTGGAAATACAGAATTGATGCACAGACAGCCAAACTGACTGTAGGTTCGGTAAGTCTGGCCTCCTGGATTTCAGGCTCTTGTTCAGAGTTCCTACAACAGACCTCTGCATTACATTTAGTATAACTTGTGCTGTTAAGTTACACTGTTTGATTTTTTTATAGGAGTGCTTAATCTTTTACACTATCAAAAAGACCAGAACCTTTATACCAGATTTTATTAGTTGTATCAACAGTGTAACTTCAAGAGAATTGTATTTGGTGTCCATCTGTATTGTTTAGGCTTTGACTAAACTAAACCCTCTGTTTGTTAGTACTTCTGATTCCTAGTCTTGCATGAACATAGTATCTGTCTGAGAAGAGCAGAGATGTGGTTTGCCAGTCCATTGCATCTCATCAAAGTCAAATTATAAAGTCTGATTTCTGAAAACATTTTAATAAGGGCAGTTACTGTTCTAGTGAAATATTGAGGCTGGAAACAGCTGAATTATGTCAATTAAATCCTCAGTTAATTTCTGTTAGGGAATAATTTAAAACAACAGTAGTAGTACATTACCTGTTACTTTCGGAAGGCACATAATTCTTGCTATCATTGAATGACAGTTACACATGGACCAGTTGGAAAATGCCACAAAGGGAGGGCTTTTAAATGTTCAAATTTGCCTTAATGACTTTATAAAAAAAATGTGCTAAAAATCTCTTGCAATGAATATGACCCTTAACAGTATTATTTATGTAATGTTATTAGAGTGTTTGTTAGGGATTCCATTACTGTTCACAGTGTAATTAGACTTATAATTTAGTAAATGTGACATACTGTAATGCCCTGCTTTATAAACATCGACTCCATTTTAAGACTGAGATTGCCTCACACCAACAAATAAAAGAAAATCATGGCCTCTTAAAACCTTCTAATCATTTAGATGTGCACTCTTTGGGTTCCCAGTGCAGTCAAAGTTGAGACTGAGCCAAGGTGAATATTGAACACAGGTGCAAGCTTCAGTGCAAGTGGTTTGCCAGTCTCCTTTTATGTAAACCTCATCTGTCTGCTTAAATCTCACTAAGTTTTAAGGGGGAGAAGATGCAGATCTGCGTAGTTTTTTTAGCCTTATTTGCACAAGCATATTTATATTGTCTTCTGCTTTATTTTTCATGTTTCTAAATAATAACCAGATATTGATTTGTTGGAAAGCAAACGTAGCCATGTATGTGTATCGATCAGTTAGCTGTTCACTCATGGGAGGTAACTGAAAATGGGCTTGGCTAAATAATTCATCTTTTAGGGCTGAACTTAATTTTGCTGTATCTTAAATAGACAAGAACTCGGATACTGGATGATTTAAGCAGTAAGTAGAATGGGCCATTGCTAAAAACTTTTATTTCACGTTTGCTGTTAAAGACCTTTAATAAAACTGTTGTTGTCTTGGTGTAATTATGTACTTTGGAGTTTTTTCAGCTTAATGAAATGACCCAAAACTTTTAGGCTCTGCTCTTTTGAGACCTGCGTGTACTATATGAACTTGGAGGACGTCCTGCTTCTCTTTATTAGTCTATGAGAGCATTTATGAGTTGTCCTTGCCTCTCATTGCAGTGGTCTGTGTTAGTCAAAACATCTTGCAATACTGGCAGTAATTTTCTAAAGAGCACAAAGTGACTGCTCTCAGCAATGAGAATGCTTTCCAGATAGGAGGCTTTTTTGGTACAAACTTTGCTTTTATTGCAGTAGCTGTTAGATGCTGCTTCTACTGTCAGCCACTGTACATACAGAGAAAAGGATAGGCACTAGTGGTGTCTAAAGTCTGTCTAGGTAGCTTGCTCTAATTGCAGTGTCTCACTGTGAAATCTTTCCCACAGCTGTGCCAGCAAACATTGCAGACCTGAGAAACATAGAAGTGCTCAACTTTTTCAACAACCAGATTGAGGAGCTGCCTACACAGATTAGCAGCCTTCAGAAGCTTAAACACCTTAATCTTGGGTGCGTATTATAATACAAAAGTTTGCTGTGATAGAGGTACTGTCAAATGTTGTCACCACTGAACATGGAACTTCTTACTTTTTGCTCTTGAGGTTTCTTTTTGGAAGTGTTTGTGAGGATGACTTGTCAATTATGGCTTCAGAGTGTTTATCTAGTATCCTGGATAGTTGGATGCTTATGTGATCAAGCACTGAAATGGTTACCAGTGTACCAGAGTTAAGGGCTACAGCAACTCACATTCATCTACTACTGAAGTTAAGCAATTTTTGAATTTTATTTCACTAGCAACTTTCTTTTAATTCTGTTGCTGCTGCTTCAGTGGAGCTGGTGATACTTTATGATTGCAGAAGGTTTTCTTGAATTAAGAAAATAAGTGTGAAGCACAGAACCTTCTTTATTAACTGGGCATATTATAATGCATCTACTTGAGAAAACACTGATAGGAGTAAGCTCTAGCTGTACAGCTTTATCATATAAAAATAGTTTGTATTTTATAGATCCAAGCTTCTGAACACCTTAAACTGAGGATTTTTTACGACTTTAAATATCAGAGGATTTTGACTAAGCTCTCTCTATTCTGCTTTAGATACTTTTGTAAAGTGCTGATAATTGAATTGCGTCTTGAACTGTTGAATGCCAGTAAATGTTTTTATGATAATCTGTTGTCTTTGGTCTTTATTTGGTCACTTTACATCTCTAGCATGTCTTAATATCTGCTTGAAGCTGGAATTGCATTTCAGAGCATTGGGATACTATGTATCTTAGGGGTTGAATCCGCTTTTTTGGAATTGCATAGAGATGTGCTGCAGTATATGGAGGAAAGGTTCTTTCCCTGGAATAAAGCAGTGACGAGCATTAGCGTAATTCAAATACTGGTCTTCATTAATAGAAAAAAATACAATGTAAAAGTCCACGTGGTTAAGATCAGCAGACACTTAGGTCTGGAACCACAGCTGCCACCTTCATGTAGCCCAGGATCTTGTAGCACAAATGCTCTTCTTTTTTAATACTCTCCTTACCCTTTACCCCATAATCTTCAAGGTACAGGATTAACAGCCCAGCTTTGGCTCTGCAAAATAGGTTCTGCTTCAGAAGTCGATGAAGTCAGTGAAGAAGAAGCTGTTTCTGCCCCAGTAGTTTGCCAGGGGCAGCCCAGAAACCCTCTTGTTATCTGCAGTGTGTTGGACACACACGGCATTAAAACGGCCCTCTGGGGCAGAGGAAAAGCTTGAATAAGTGCTTGGATTATTCTGGGGAGGAGTTTGGTGCAGAAGAGTCAAATGATGGGGTGGGGAGGTGTACTGCTGCACTGAAAGATTAAAAGAAAAATTAAATTTAGAAGGCAGATGTGGCCTGGTTGCTGTGGTACAAGCTCAGTGTTTGAACTTCTGCAGGGCTACATAGCACTGGGCAAGGCCATTCAGCTGTTTCTTTTTCCATGCCAAAGAATAGATACCATGCCACCTGTTGTCAGCAGAGAGAATACTCTTTCTCTCCCTCTTTCTTGCTTACAGAATGGAAGGCAGTCAGGACCACTTACTCTTCCTGCTAGTGAGAGAGGAGCTGCTTTCTTTAGTCCTGTTTGATATAAAAACAGTTTTATAAACAGTGACAAGTCTGCAGTAGTAATGAAGAATGCCTTTCTGTATTTCAGTAGCTACTAATACAGCAGTAGTACTAGGTGAATGTCCCTGGTGGGACTACTCATAGAGGATAAGGAGGAAGAAGTTTTCATCTAGAATTTAGCTACAGAGGGCTGATCGCTACAGGATCTTGTTCTAGTAGGTCTGGCTTATGCAGAAGTTGGAGAGGAAAGGTGACGTTAGTATGTGAGAACTGTAAAATAAATGTTATGTGCTACTCCTCTGCTAACGTGCAGTTGTCATGCTTACTGTGGAGGTGCAGCTGCTCTTGTGTTTAATTCAGTATCTGAAGAACTTTTATAAAAGATGGGCTTATTTTCTGTCCTACAGGTGTATTTCATACTATCTATCACATAGTATAGCAAGTGTTGGCCAGGTCTACTGAAGGCTGGTGGAGCTGTTCTGACAAGGGGGAGAGCTGCTTTGGTAGAAGCAAATTGGTTGCAAATGCTCCATCCCTGGTGGTGTTCAAGGCCGGGTTGGACAGAGCCTTGGATGACATTGGTTTAGTGTGAGGTGTCCCTGCCCATGGCAGGGGTGTTGGAACTGGATGATCTTAAGGTCCAGTCCAGCCCTAACTATTCTATGATTCTATTCTATGAAGTGTTTGACAGACATTACACGGGGGAGGGAAGGCCTTAGAAATCAGAGTTCTTTATTTTTTTTGGGTACCTAACTTTGTCAATACTTTGTGTTTTCAGTCTTTAGTGTTGCATCGCGCTCCATATGTTCACGTTACATCTTCTGACTCCAGTTTTGGCTATTGCATTTTATCACTTCTGCATCAGAAGGCGAGTCAAATTCAAAATATGTTTTAGAGAACATGAAAGGCCATGACTCTTTCCAATCATCACATAAGAATAAAATCCAGTTCTTCAAAATACTTCCCAGTTCATGCTCTTCCTGAAGATGTCAGTTTCTCTGTTCCACTTTCATATCCAGGTGACAACTGAAGCAAGATCCATACATGAAAGCTTTATGTTTGGTGTACATGCAACAGGGATGGTATGAATAATAAGCCGCTAGTTCTTTTCTGTTTGTGTAAGCAGCCAGAGCTCTAGCTCATACACAAACGGTAAAGTGACTGTATTCTATGAATACAGTCTCCAGCTCCTTGCCTTTGTCATGGCAGCAGCTCCAGTGATTATCTGAATCACTTTTGTTAGAGTCCTTTGAAATCAGAGGGAAGTTACTGTTTTCTGTAGCTTGTCTGCTTCAGGTTATCAGAGAAACCTTTTCCTCCAGCTAGCTTTCCTTCTGTTCTTCTATCTGCTATTGTAAACCCTTTAAGACTGGCTCAAAGAGCTCTGTTTAGACTAAGCCTCATCAGTCAGAAGACTGACATTTATTTCATGCTCCATGTGCATCAGTAATTAGCTAGTGATACAAATTTGCTATTCTCAGGAAGGGGTTTGAGCACCAATTAGTAGTGAACATGAATACTGTGCGGTTAAGGTATTCCTCTTTGTATTTGGTACTGTGGTGAAAAACTGTGTGATATGGTGGAATGGCAGATGGTCAAGGTGATGTGCAAAAAGGTTATTTGTAGTTAAGCCAGAAGATAGGTCATCTACCAAGGACCAGCTTTCTGTAGCAAACTGTTTAGGCTGAGTGTAGTGTCGTGACACCTCTCTCCCTTGTGCTTTGTGTTTGAGGTGTGGCTGTTGACTGACCTGACAAACAGGATCCCTTGTGAGTGGTTCAGTTTTGGGAATATTTATGGAAAAAGGAGATTAAAAAGATAATCTGCATTGCAAAAGTCTTGCTCAGTGTCCTCTATCGTCAAGCCCCTTTCAAAATAAACGGGAAGCTTGGTGTAGATTACATTTTTTTTAGAAATTAAGCTCTTGTTGTTTGTATTATTCCTGCTAGGTAAAGTTAATACTGATGTCGTGTTCTGTTTTCTTTTCCCTCTTTACCTTCAGCATGAACAGGTTAAACACCTTGCCCAGGGGATTTGGCTCTTTACCAGCTCTAGAGGTTCTTGACTTGACTTACAACAATTTAAATGAAAACTCTCTACCAGGAAACTTCTTCTATCTGAGTAAGAAACTTTTCTAAAAACTCTACAAATCTTAATGATATGATGCTTTGCTTTCTGCAGTTGAAATTTATTTGATGGAGACCAAACTCCAACAGAATTATTGTGATATTTATGTTTTTCTTTGAGTATCTCTTGAATATGTCTACATAGCTCAGCAATATTTATCACTGATATACAGTTACCTGACTCTATTGGACATGAGAAGACTTGGTTAGTAATGGTATATTAGTTTTCTTCTGAGTAATATTTCCTTGGGTCCAGAACTCAGTTAAAACTTCATGGAGCCTTGCATGCCTCAGGGCAAAGTAAACTGTTTTGCAAGGCACCTGTTATGTGTTGACTCTGGAAACAACAGCGTTCCCGATGGTTCATTACTGAAATAGTTTTAGCAGCATGTGGAAGTTGAAGTGTCCAGTATGTTAAAAAATATGCTAAGGTTGCCAAGCTTGTCACAGGAATGGTAGAGCTAAGCTGGCCTTTGCACATGTTAAAAATACTCAGAGTTAAAATAAAGGTATTGCAATACATATGTGCAAAAGGGCTGCGTTGTGGTTGCCTAAGCAACTTGAATTCTGGCACTTTCTGGATTTCAGTGATTCTTCTACCTTACTGGTCTTTTAAGTGTGCTCTGCTGAATTTGCTTCAGGATCAGTGCATTTAGCAGCAAAAATGACAGGCTAGGGGAGAGGAAGGAGTGCTACTGCCCGAGCGATTTTGCAGTTGTAACCTGTCAGAGGGAAGTTTTTAGTCAGTGCTATTAAAAATGGTCACATTTAATGAAGTGAAAAGAGAAGGAGGAGGAGGAGTAAACTGCGTAAGGCAAGTGGGATCTCCTCTGGTGAGGAGGAGAGGTTTTGCTGACCTGAGCACCTTCCTTCCCGCTGCGCCCAACAGTTCTTTGTGAGTCTCCATTTTAATTTTTGTTTTCCAAACTATTGTGTATGCTCATTCTGTAATAGCAAGCTACATTACATGGTTGTGCTGGGTCATCTCTTTTTCTCTGAATTTCATAGAAACTAAGCATGGAGATTACAAATTTTACAGCTTGAATCTTCTGTATTGCTCTTGTTTAAGCTCTTCCCTAGCATTAGGTCGTGCTTTCTATAGAGCTTGACATAGATGTTTGTCAGAAACCCTCAGATGATTGTTTTTAAATGCTTGTTTATAATGCAAATTGATTTAATAAATGAGAATCAGAGGCAATAAAGAGTAATGACTGTATTCTGATAGCTAGGCATCAAGACTATAAGCCAGAACCTGCCAGAGTCTACTATTGTAGAAATTGTTAATTGTGCCATTCTTTTCAAATACAGATATTTTCCTGAACTCGCCGACAATACAGTATGCCAGTAAATCTGAGTTTGACCTGGTTGTTATTATTGTGAGCCCTGAGCATGTTAAAGGCTTTTCACCAAGTCAGGGTTATTAATCAAACCTGACTCCTTTTTATTGATTAGACCTCAAATGGTTGGGTTATATGCCACCCTGTTTATATATTGCTGTTTAATTTGCAGCCACCCTGCGTGCACTCTATCTAAGTGACAACGATTTTGAAATCCTGCCGCCAGATATTGGGAAGCTCACGAAGTTGCAGATAGTAAGTAATTTATCTAAATTCTTGGAAAATCGATGCACTTTTGCAACACATGTAGGAAGAGAATCCAGTCAGTTTAAGGAGTAGTAGGGTATGTTTGCAGGAATAGACCACTACACCTGGAACTGTTTCTTGTTTACCAGTAGACACTTATAAAAATTGGAAGAATTGAGTGTCTAGGAGAAAAGGAGACGCAGAGGGAGTACAGTTCTGGTTTAGACTGCTTTATGGTAACTGATAATTGTTCTGACTGCTTTATTTTCACTCTTAGCTGAGTCTTAGAGACAATGACCTGATATCACTGCCCAAAGAAATCGGTGAGCTCACTCAGCTTAAGGAACTTCATATCCAGGGAAATCGCCTTACTGTGCTGCCCCCAGAACTAGGTAAGATTATGGATGATCATTTATTTATTTGAATAATGATAATGATGCAGTGTGTTTCCTCTGAAATGAAACCAGCTGTTAAACTCCAGGAAATGATTACACTGAAGTTGTCATTGCTGCTAATATGTGCTTTCCCCTGAGAAACACTCATTTTTTTTGCTGCTACTGGATATACAGAAGGAACAAGATGATGATGTATGCTTGGTTTTACAGTTTTTTACATGTTACATTTTCCTTGTCTATTAGTACACCTCACTGCCAATTTGTACATGGCATCTTACTTTATATAACATATAGTAAACACTGGGTCTGCCAAGCTATTCTTGTCTCTAGCTGGGTTTTGAGAACACTTTTTGGGTTAGTCAAAATTAGATTAAGCAAAAATGACAGCAGCATAAGTGGCTTTTTTGTGACTGATCCTGTAAAAGTGGATGTTTGATCAGTAAGAGTAAAATACAGCTAAATGAAAGGAAGTTTTTATTTTTCTCTTTCAGTAGCCTGCCTTTTGTAGTGAGGTGACAACTCTTTCACGTAGAGCAATGGAGCTGGTTGATATATTTTGTGACACTGGCCATTTAAATATGATTACAAATGGCTTCTTTCCAACCTATGAACTTTTTCTTTGAAACTTATTGATATGCTGAATTTACATCGCAGTATTCCGTTTTATGTGAGGGGCGTTAACTTCAATAGAGGTTTTCCCTGTTTGTCCCAAGCCAGAAATCTCTTATGACAATCTTTAAAACATATTTTAATGCAGAATACTGTAGTTGCATCAGTTACTTGTTATTGAAACCCCTGTTACACAGGGGTTGATTCCTTATTTCATGTTATTGTGGACTGTTACATAGGGAAGCTTCTTGGTTTCTATTATTAACTTCCAAGTAGTAGTTCCTCAAAACTCAGAAAGATAATCACTGAAGTTAGCATCATAAAGCAAAATTATTTATTGTCATAAGAACTTGCTTTGACCCATTAGACTGTGTCAGCTGTGTGCATAAATGTGAGAGTGCAGTGTGTGCTCTTCTGTTTACGTGCAAAGGAAAGTGCTTTTCCGGTGAGGTGGGGGAAGATGTTTGCTTCGATTCTTATTTATTTGCCCAACTTGAGGTTTTTTTTGTCTTTATCAATCTACTGGACTGTATGATGCTGAGTATTTGGCCTCACCCCCAGTAGATGATAGTTGTTATCTTAATTCAGGTGTTTATTCCTTGACACAAGTGTACTTTCTTTAGCTTCATGTAAAGGTCGTATTTATTTATAAGGTCTCTTTCAACAGCAGTAATATTCAGAAGTATGTAGTATATGTAAATTTGCTTTTCTGTACCTTCCTAAGTTATGGCTTTGTCTTTTTCTGGATAGTGGAAGTTCAATGCTGCACTGAGTCTAACCAGTCACTGTGGCTAATTAAATGTTCTAAACATGCTGCTGCCTTAGAAGCATAAAAGCAAATTCACTTTAAATGGTTTTACCATCGTTGTCCAGAACAAATATAAATGTTTGAAACAAAATTCATTATGTTTATTTTGCACTGACCTTCAAAATTTGGGATGGCCAAGGGAAGCATTTCTTCTTTTAGTTAACATTTGTTTGCATTACAGAGCAGTATGAAAATCTTACAGGAAAAGTGCTTGTAATTTTTCCTCACCTGATCAGAATGAGCAGTATTGGCACAGCTTAAATACTTGTCAGCTTCATTCTTTATGTCTCAAATGCTATTCTATGACTGATACTTTAATGTATTAATTTACTGGTTTTTTCATTTTATGGTCTTACTCTTTCGTTTATGATCAGCTGGCATTATTTCTGTTGCACTCTATGCCTTGTGTAGTGCTAGAACTATCTCAGGCACTTAAAAACCTAGCTTTGGTAGTGTATTTCCAGAAAACATTGCACTGAAGTCTAGGTTTGTAACTTACGCAGTTTGCAAGCGTATTTACTGTGCTAAGCAATGCTCTTGCTTGTTTATTAAACATCTAGGCAAACATTTAGGGAATGGATTTTAGTGAACAGAGCACAAGGCTTGTTTGAGATCAGGTAGGAGCAGGCCACAGGCAAGCATGAAGCTCGTGAATGATTAGAAAAAATTCCTTCATCTCTGCAGCCTTGTTTTCCCTTCTGCAAACTAAGGCAATTTAGAGAAGCACGCCTTTGCAGGCAGTTTTAAGTCTGCCAGTGTAAAGGCTGTATGTGAATGTTGCACCCTAATACATGGACTGCTAATAGTTGCCATCTGAGGGAAAACCAATTTTATCTGTTGTCTGAATTCTCCCTCCTAAATTTTTAAAATTGATTTATAATGTAAGGAGAGCTATCCAAATACTTTGTGCTGTGCATGCTGGATAAATAGCTTTTCAATGAGCAGGTCTTATTTGCATTAATTGGAGATACTGCAGTTCCAGTTAAAGTAAACAATCTTTCCTCTCTCATTATCGCTTTCATAATTAAAGGCACTGAAGGCTTTTGATTGGCACTGGTGGACAGCTATGAGTCATTAGATGTTCATTTACCATGGACATGGGCACAATATAAAACACCAGAATAAAACAGTGTATTTGAATGAAGGGAAGGCAGTGGGGGACAGACCATGAAGCTGGTTTTTAAAGGTAATGCAAATAAGTGCAGAAGAAAATGTGGAGTGTCAGGTATGAGAAGAGGCCACAGACAGGCACTGGAATCCTAGTCTGGAGTGGACAGAGATGCCAATAAGTGAAACACTAAGACTGCTCTTAATTTCAACAAATGAGATTTTTTTTTTTGGTGGCAAACACCAGTAAGAGGGCTGGGGGAAACCAGTATTCTCCTCCTCTGTGTTTATCAGAGAGTACCTGTTGCTAATTTAGGAGAAATGCTGCTTAGAAGGAAATGCAGGGACTAGGAGAGTACACTGGTGTTCTGGGTGAGGGTGCCTGTCTGTAAATACAGTACGTGTGAGTGATGAACACAGGAAATGACCAGGAGTAGGTGGGTGGAATTTGCAGCTTGTTTTTATCATTTGTCTCTCAAAACCCTGTTCATGAGGAATGGTGGTGGGCAGTCATATATAAACTTTAAAGAGGCGCTGGCATTTTTTTCCTAGCATTTAAAAGGTTATGTGCTGCATTGCGAGACAAATAAATCATGATTCACTGCAACAACGGAGTTGCAGTCAGTTATATAAATTGCCAGGGAAGCACTAAATCTGTCACTTTGTGTATTCTGATCGTTTAACAATTGGAACAATGCTTGGAAGGAAAGCCGAGTAGAAACATGAACCACATAAAGTGGCAGATGCAATTAGTAAGATCAGTTGTAGTGTTTTAAGTTCATTGTATGGTCATCTGGATGTACCCATATGTGCCACATAAAAGTTTTTCTTATCACAGTCAGGAATGTTCAGAGTATTCACAAAGTTGTAGCTAAACTTAAATAGCCACCCAGAAAATATAACTAGCGGGTTTGCTGTGAAAACAAATGGTGTGATTTTAAAAACCCAGATTCTAATGTTGACTGTGTTCTTTATCCTGGTGCCAACACACGTGTGTGTACACATACAGGGAGTTCACTCATATTTATGCTTATGGGAAGAACAGTAATTTCTAAGGATGCATTTTTTAATTACCATCCTCTTTTGCCAAAGCTGAATGTTTGCACAAGTAGCTTTTAAGCTTAATGTTCAATCCTGTTCTAATTTATCAAATTACTTCCTCAGGTAAAGGGAGAAACTGTCAAAACTGTGAAGTTAGGTACTCACTTGAAAAGTGGAAAATTCAAGCTTTTTATAAAAGGGAAGAAAAACCTTGATGGTGTTAGTAGCCATGTTCCTCCTGAAGGAGGGTGAAACATTTCATAAATTAAATTTGTATGGCAGAATGGCTAAGTAATTCTTTCATCATTTTTTTAGTTTTGAACAGCTAAATTATCTTCTGTGGACAAAAGACTGGCTTTAAATGTGGGGCTCAAGAAATCATGCCAAGGTCTCCTTATTTCCTTCACAAGAAGGCATTTTAAAGTTTAGGCTTTTGTGAATTTGTGAACGAATATTATATTACTCAAAGTAGTTGCTGCAGTTGTTTGTTCAAATTAATATTAATCGAAATCAGGGTTTACTTAGGTAATTATAGCAGGCAGGAGCAAACATTGGAATCACTTATTTCACAAAAGATATTTCTTTTCTAAATATACTTGACGTAAGCACCAAACTTCTCTTATTTCGGTAAACTGTCACTGCACTCTACCTGTGTCACACCACCACGCTGCTCACCTATAAATACAGGTCTGTTGTGCTTGTTGGAAGCCTGAGCATCCTGGGGCTCTTTAGACACCAGCTCTGAGCTGGAACAACTAATTGGTACCTTGCAATTTAAAAGACAAAAATGCCTGTTTCTAAGTTTGGAACTAAGGCAAAGGTGGTATAAGAAAGTAGAGTTTTATAAAACTTCTCAGTGGATAATCAAAGTGACTTGTTTTCTAGGACTACTGATGTAGCAGTTATTACTTAAGGAATAATAGAAAAATCTGCATAATGACGTAGGTCGCAAGCAGATTATTTATAGAAGAAAAGTGTCTCTGAACATTTGTGAGTATTCTAACTGTGGTTTTCATTTCAGGCTTATTCTAAGTTAAAAAACAAACACAAAAATACCACAACCAAAACCTAACACTTTTTATGTAGTTGGAGACCAGGCTGATTCTCAAGTACTTGATGGGAATTAAGGTGGTATGGGAAGAGATGACAACTCTGCAGTTTCATTATACACAGAAAGATGTTTTCTGTAGCCCATTATTTAGATATACACCACAGGAATTCATTTCATTACACTGCTGCGTTTCTTGCCAAAGATTCTTCCCAAGATTCAGATTTGATCTTAACATCAGTTTTTAAAATATGCAAGTCCTACTTGTGTACTTGTGTACTTGTGTACTTGTGTACTTGTGTACTTGTGTACTTGTGTACTTGTGTACAAAGTGACTACTCTGTGTGTGTAGGCTCTCCTAATGTTGACTGTACTTACCCTGATTATAAGTACCATCAGCATAATGATGTCTCTGTTAGCAAATATTTCATCTGTTCTGTTGGAGCTGTGCTAGGTAGGAGAACCATAATTGGAACCAGTCTGAGCAAATGTTATATCTGTTGTTAAATTTGGTTCATTTCACATGTTTCATAGGACTCAAAGTGGTTTTGGTTTTCTGAATACTTGGCAACCTGTGTTTGAATGGAAGCTTCAGAGATGTGGGGCAAAAGCAGTACCGTGCATCCTTTTTGAACTCTCATTTTTAAATTAACTAGATTTTGGACCCTTCAAAGGCATAATGCTCTGTTGAATTCCCATATAATTGAGAATCCCAGAGGAGTTTCTGAGGTTGGAAAAAATGTGCCATATATTTCAAAATAAATTGGGACGCCGATCGTCTAAGCCTGCAATATTTCCTGTGCCATTAAAATGTCTTTAATGTTAAACTATCTTGACATCATGTTAATTCCCTTTGTTCTAAAACCTGTCTGCTGCATGGTGTGTTTCTTTGGTTTCTTCCCTGGGTGTACTTAGCAGTGACTATCGGTTTAGACCCTCATGTTCCCCGTCAGCAACAGACATTTGTTACGCAGAGCAGTGAGGGAAATGGTATTCCCAGCACAGCATGTCACCTCAGAGAATGAAATCAGTGAAACTTACCAGTACTTGTAGATCTTCTAGTAAATGGTCTCTCTCTTACATTAGGAATGTGGGAGAAATTAATTTGAGTTTTAATTTGAAATATTTTTAGAAAAATATAGGAAACATTTTGAAGTAATTTCTTGGATTTTTGTCAAAATGCTGTTTCTTCTGCCATTCCTGTTAGCTACCCACATGATGGCATCAGCCAGACTGGTTGCCTTGGTACCTGAAGGCTGTGTGGTAGAGTTTGGCTGTTGAAATGGTGCGATTTGTCATGTGGAAGTACTGTGTGCTGCAGTGAATATAAGTTCCTGTTTGAGGCTTTCATTTGTGAATGTTATTATTATTTACTCTTTCTACTAGTTGTCCTGCTAAGATCAGATTTGTTGTGTGGAGTGATGAGAGAAATTGCTGGGGCTCTCCCCTTGTTCCGAGTCACCTGAATATGGAAATGTGAGCTTGTCCAGCCAGGTTAGGTCTATATTCTGCCTATATTTAAAATCTGAAATGTGTTTTAAGGGAGTTGTTCAGCATTTCATCCATTCTGTTGTCTTTCCCAGGCTTCATCTTTTGTCTTGGTATGTTCTTGAGTGGAAGTCTCCTCATGCCAGACTCCCCGTTACACTTTGGTGTAATGATTCTGGCTGACCTTAGCTATGTTGCTGGAATTCCATGTAAATATCCCAGGACTGAGTTCACTTTGTTTTAAACTCTCTTCTATGAAAGGCTGAGGTGGAACAGTGCTGGAGAGTAAAATCATCTTCTCATAGAATTGTAGTAGTGGTAGCTGAGGTAATACCAGTTATCTCTGTCTGACTTCACCTTTATGTTAAGGGTGAAGAATTCCAGGTTTTAGTTGGTCTGCTTTTACTTTCTTTATTTTCAGCTACTGTGGTCCTTTTGTGAAGAGTTAAAGCAAATAGAGTAGCTATTCTGGGATTGCACATGAGTCTTTATGTAACCTGTGGAAGGGAAGGGAGAGGGGACTTAACTGCTGATCCTCACTAACTCCATGAGAAGAAAGCACAGGTCATCTTTCTCCCTTATTGATGGGCAGAAGAAGCAGCAGTGCTGGAGAACTAAGCTCAGTTCAGCATGTAAATAAATTATGCATTTTAACATTGCTGGACCATTTGAACAAGACACCACTGGCAGAGCCCCTATTTTCTGATGTTTTTCAGACTTTTTTCACCTGAAATATCTTTGTGAAACTCTTCAGTTACTGAACTGACAAGATATTTACTGTTGGGTGTATTCAAGTGAACATTTAAGCTGGGGTCTAATCTTCATTATTGAAAATTCTAATTTACACCTAAGAAGTTGTTAGAATTATGTGTGATATTACAGTATCTGCACTCCTGTCCCTGAAAATGATTGTAAAACTGATAGTGAGCCTAGGTGTTAGTGTTTGGCATTCAGATTGCTTGTTCAGCCTTCCCCTTACCCTGAGGCTTCCTGTGTAACCTTCTAGGTGAGGCTGCAGACATGCTTGTCTGCGTGGTCAGGAAAGCAGTCAGGGGAAAACTTCTTGTCTGATGGATGCTCTGGAGTATCTGTTTGGTTTATTTGTATGTACTGAAACTGGCTTCTTATTATCTGAGACATGAACCTTTTCCTGTTTCATAAAACTACCACAAAAGGTCTTTTGGTGTTCTCTGAAGCGATGGTGGCTCCACGTGATACTGTTAGACCTTTAGTACAAGAATGTAGAGGTGAGAGAGCAAAAGTGTTGCTGGGATCGATCTTTTGGAGATGCTTCAGTCTAGGTTTAGATTTACTAGTTATTTTCTTTTAGTGCATAGAAACTCATCAATAAGCAAATGTATACTTTTGACATATGCAATGGAGCGATAGATTTCTTTATCATACTGAATATTTTTGTGAATATTTCTGCTGGTTCCAAAAAGATTGAGTCACATTTCACTTACGTATAAGCAGTCTTTGCACTCTGTTGTCTTACTGCTACTTTACGATTACTGTTTAAATCTTCTGTTACTAATACTTCAAAAGTAGTAGGGGTCTTCAAAGCAAGGTGAACTTGTTTACAGGAGTGATGCAAGTTACTAATACGCAGTTTACAGGTGCTTAAGATTGGTGTAAAAATAATTTGATTTTGGTAACACTTTGCGGTATAGAAATCAGTTTATATTTCCATCTTTATCCTTGATTTTAAGACATCATTCAAAATTACTTGCTTTGGCATCATTTTTATGACATAATAGTCATGATATTTCTTCTACCCCCATGCTTAAACCAGTCTCTCTATCGAGACAAAGCACATGCCACAGAAGTAATAAAAATTATAAGCCCTATAGTGTAAAGCAAATCTGAAACAAGCCAGGACAGACATAGTTTTACATATAACCTAAGTTTAAATTTAGTGTAGTGGATTGGTCCCTTACTTAGCATTTAATAAAACAGGATTCATAGGTATTTATATGTAAATAAAGAAATAGAACAAATTTCATTCCTCCTGTCTTTACGTATGACAGAGAGTAAGAACTTTGTGTTGTAAAGGGAAAGAACATTTAAATTACAGTCTTAAGAAGAGTTGCTAAAAGGGATGTGTTACAGCTGGAGGACTCTCCTTCAGGTCAGTGCAGTGGAGTATAGGCTGAAAGTCAGACTACCAACGAGACACAGATGTGAAACTCAACAATATACAGGCTAAAAATTATTTCCATTGATTTTAATGAAGCTGCAATAGGGATGAATTTAAACCATTACAAAGAATCGTTGATCTGGCATTTTACTGCTAGGATCATGTTTCTTATGCTGAATGCCAATGTTCAGTTCTCAAATGTCAGAGTTGTTTAATTACTTTATTTCACCTTCTAGTTTTTGAAAGTATTTAAACTGTTGCCAAAGGGCATTCAAGTGGAAAGGGCAAGTCAGGTTTGTGTTCGTTCTGGTTTCTTTTGTTTGTATTGAAGTAATGTCTATGTACACTATTCATACCTTACTATACCTTAAGTATACATACATTGGGTAAATATTACATGCTCCATATATCATGCATCACGAGAGGATGAAGGGCTTATAGCTAGCCGTGTGTAAGGGGTACTTATCTCTGGTAAGAGGTGAGTATCAAAGGGACAGGAGCCTGGGAAGTCTGAAGCGACACCCATGGTCAAAGTGGTAGGTAGCATTATCACTGGCTCCGACACTTTGTGCAAGCACGACTGTGAGAGGCAGCATTTTATTCACTTTTATGAGCTCTTTTTTGACCTTTACAGGCAGTTGAGCAAAATATGAATGTTCACACAAACCACTTTTTATTTCAACAGCACAGAAAGAAAATAACAAGAAACATAAACTATCATACTTTAGCTCAAATGCAGGGAAGATTTACTGACGGAGGTACAGGGAATCTCTAGCTGCCTTTTCCCTTTAACATCATGCAGGATGTGTGCACTGTCACACCAGGTGTCCCTGCTGTCCACCCATGGCTGTTGAATTTAAGCAGGAACAATTTGTTTTTTAAGATGGGTTAAACACAGAAGGTCAGTCACACTGATCTGTCAGACTTAATGGTACAGGATCATCTTTAGAGACAATGACTGCTGAGACAGGAACAAAAATGCCAAGATCAGGTATTTCTAGGACCACACAGCTGGCTCCTTTTAGGCTTTTGGTCATTCTCTGCAGGTTGTCCGCAGCAATCAGCTGTTACACCTTTATCTCTGCTCTTTTCCAGACTCTGTTCTCTTTTCTGTGTCTACTCACCGGTTGCAGTATGTGTCCATTTTGCATTCTTCCTCCTTGAAAATCTGTTCAAGATAGAAAGCTTAAAAAGCATTTCCTTCAAGCTTAGAAATTAGAAGGTTATTCAAGCATGTTAGACCTGGGTTCTGGGATGTGTAGTTCTTATTATTTGTTTATTTATGAGAATAATTTTAGAAGTGCACAAAAATAAGTTGAAAACATTTTTGTGATTTAGGAAAGGGGCTGTGCTGATTAGTCTTAAATACAGCCTTCTCCTCCCCTCTTACCAGAGGCTTCTGATTGTTAATGCATAAGAGGTAATCTCTTTCAGTTTGGCAAAATAGCAGGATCCTTAAGTCTGTTATGAAGAAATACAGTTTTAGTCCACTAGTTATGCCAAATTTTAGAGATTATAAGCATTTTTTAATAGGCTGATGTGTATGGGAAGAATGAACCAGCAATGACCAATGCAATCTCCATCCCTAATATATTTTGATTGAATCTTCAGTACTGGATTTTTGCTAGAGGCAATTTTATATTTTGCTTACTAAAAATATCCAAGGGATTTGATGTGATCTGTGTAGCAGAACAGTATATAAATTTCCTAAAGCCCTAAGGATAGTGTTCTGCTGATGTTGCTGTTAGACAATATGCATGAAGGTGCATTTGCCATGGCTTTTTCCCTGGCCCATGACTTCAGTGCTGCAGGGATGGAATAACAGAATGTCTTAGCTCAGTGCTGCCCTAAAAAACATCTTAGGCCAGGAAGCAGCTGGAGGTGGGGAGGGACACATGTGTAAGGTGTACGGATGTATAACACTCCTGTGGTGAGCCTAGTACAGCCGTTGCTTCAGGCATGTTTGAATTTCTCTTCCATGCTGCTGGGTTTGTCTTGGTGCACTGGGGTAGAAGCGCTCATGCAGGGCTCTCATGTGTTTGGTTACCCCAGCACATACTTTTACTGAGATGTTACTGGGACTTGGGATTTCTGAATATCCTACAGCCAGCCCCAATCCCCTCTGTAATTAGGTTAATTTTACTCTAAGGGCTTCTGCCTGCCTCTTCTCTCTGAAGGTAAAAAGTAATATCTGTACCTGCCTGCAGTGTGCTTTGGGGAAACCCAGAAGATGGAGGGAAATGAAGTGATTACCTTAGCATGGACACCTACAGTTCATTTTGCATGAGCAGTCCTCTTTTTGCTGTGAGATTTCTTTGGCTGTAAGAGAATAGTATTTATTGCAATTAATGATGTTTTAGTGGGCCATGTGGTATGTGGAATGGAAGTGGGCAAACCATGCCGTGGCAATGGAAACACAACAGTGTTCCCTGGGTAGTACGTTTCGGACACAGCTCAGCACGAGAGGATTCATCTGAGACCCTGACTATTGAGATTTTGGGAATTGTGACTTATTCCTGTAAACAATATCAAATTTGACCCATGATGTGGCCATACTTGCCTCTGGAAATTTAACTATTATTGTTAGTTGTACCCAGGTTGATCAGTTTACCTTGACACAGTACTTGCATTTAATACAAGGGAGTGCTTACAGAGTCAGTAGTTGTGGGAAGCAATGTATGTGAGGTTTTTGCAGGTAATAAAATGGAAAATCCAATTTGCAATTGTAAAGCAAGCTCCTGAGTGATACATGGTCTTCATAGCAGCACTGGTCAGGGGGTTATGGCTAATCACAGCGCTGGCTTGCTTCCCTGGTGGCCTCTGCCTGAAGACTGAATAGCGAGCAGTGTGAACCTACGCCTTGAGCCAGCATAGATTTAGACACGCCAGTTTCTAGCTTATTAGGTCCTCTTTGTCACAGTACTTAATCCTCCTTCCTGATCCTTGTTAGAACAGGGCTGC
>JBCJKH010066623.1:0-27828 GCA_039877255.1 Loriculus beryllinus | reverse complement strand
CTATTCTGATTGGTTACATTAATCTTCAGACACGACGATGGTGATTCCTAGAGATGCTGTACACGAACTTCTTGCCAGACAAAAATTGCTTCTAAATAACTGCTTTCAGAGCAGTTTAGAAACATAAGTAATGATAACACGATACAATAGCACACTAGTTTTATTGCCGTTTGGAAATCAGCAGCACCTTTACCCTGTTACCAGCTCTCTATTGTACCACTTAGCTTATGTTCTGCTCCACTGGCACAAAACAAAATTTTTAATTCATGGAAATGTAAGTGCAGGAAGGACATTTATATATATGCTACTGGCATTGCAGATTTGAGTCATAAGACAGAAGTAAACCCAACTGATTCCCCATACTGCAATAAATTGATCTACTACTTACAAATGGTATTTTTAAGTATTTACGGGTGTTATCTTAAAGATCTGAACAGAGAATTGCATATCTACATCCTAAGATAAACGGAAGACCAAGTCTTTCATTTCCTGAAAGCAGCCTATGGTTTTCTACCATTACTATTTGGCAGCATTAATAACCACAAACTAACTCAAAACCTAAGAAAATTAAAGCTAAAATCTGTTTCTCCACAGTGGCTATTAACGAGAAAATCTTTACAACTTTTTTTTTTCCTTGAAATATGACTGCTAATAACCTGAAAATAAAATCGCTCAGTTCAAACTGCATTACAGCAATGTCTATATATATAAATAGATTTGCAAATAGGATTTGCAAATATATTCACATTTATGTTCTACTTTAAGTACAGAGATAACAAAACTATCATCAACTTCATTCTTACCAGTAACTGTTCTTGGTCTTTCTTGGCATCCTTGTAAGAGGTGGATCCAGGCAACCAAGATGATAATGGAGTTTACAAGTATCACACAGCAGCAGTAGGTGTTGATCATGATTCTTCTTGCAAATTCCACAACTTTTAATGGAGGTGGCAGAAAAGCATAATAATTACATTTGATATCATAAAGAATAAACGATACATCCCAGCACATTCCCCAGTTTCAATACAAACGTGGCAACTTCAATTTTAATGCATCAATTAAGTGCATAATTATTTTTTAAGAAGCTTCTACCTATGTACAGTAAAGCATAAAAAGCACCTAATATAGTTAACTTATCAAGAAAACTTTTAATCTGATTTTTTGAGGACTTCTAACCAGCAAGTAATCACGTGATGCTTCAACAAAATGTACCAAATGGCAAGGGGAAAAATACTACCTGTGCCATCCAAATGGCAAATTATGCTGCTATTACCAGTCTTAGCAATCATATGCTTATTTTATGCAAGCACCCTGAAATAGGCCTGTGCTGCTATTATGCTGGGCAATGTATCAACACATGAGAAATTACATTTCATTATTATTATTATTATTATTATTATTATTATTATTATTATTATTATTATTTTACTGGCTTTGAAATTTTAGTTATTTCCAAAAGATCAGGTGTTCATTGGTTCCATCATAAAATGGGAGGAACTAAATGACTGGATTAAACAAAAGAGAACTAGTAACACATGACTCCTACAATTTGTTTATGTATACATCTAAATTGCCAAATCCTCAGCCCATTGCCATGTTCTCAGGATTTCCACCTCTCATAGCACTAGAACTACTTTTTCCTCATGTAACCCATTTTCTTTATTTAGCCTGCTAGCTGGGCAAGATACTGCCCACTGTATCTGTGGGTGAAGGCCTGACTGCTGCTCTCTTGATAAGCAACAGACTATGACACTTCTCTATTTGTGGCAAGAGAAGAAGATCCAAGATGACATGTATCCTTTGCACAGTCATGCTCTGGAATCCTAGCATATATTCCACTGTCAGGCTTACTTAAAACACAGTCAGTAGCTTCACAACTTATAGGAGAGGCGGAAAAGGGGAACAATAACAGAATAAGTGAATATATTTTATTTTCTTGGGAAATACTAGAAATACAAGTAGGGAAATTTAAACCATAAGATACCCCAAAGTATGTCACAACCCATGGGTAAAAAGCAAAATTCTTATATGGCAAGTGTTTTATGCACTCAGCCACTGTGACAATCTCAACAGCACCGTCTGCAAAATCAACACAGATGATAGCATTCAAAAGACAAGATGACCAATTTTAAGTTTTCACATCAACAGAAACAAAGGACCCTTTATTTCAGCTGTAAAGAGTTACCTTTGTCCTTAACGTGCTGCTGTCACATTAGAAAAAAAACCCAGACTTTAGTGATGTGTGCTAAGGTGAAGAACTCTTCAACTTAGCCTTCAGAAGTAAGTAAAACATATAGACCACTGATGCATTCTGTTAATCTAAACCAAAGCAAACAATTTTCTCAGCACTTTTGTGAAACTATGACTTACTAGATATTGTACCTATTCTGTCAAGACTTCGTTACTTGCCTATAAAGTACAGCTGGAAGTGCAGATGTCTTTTGTGTTCCTCCTTCCTTTTTACTTGGTTTCCTTTCCTTAGGAGCACGTAAAATTGCTGGTATGTTCAGTTTCTGTTGGATTTGAACAAATGCAGTACACGTGAGTCTTGAGACTTTTAAAAGAATACAATCTCAGTTCATGAAGAACAAGAATCAAATTTTGAGTAGGAAATTGCTTAGCTAGCTGTTTTACACACAAGAGGAACTACAGATGTTTACCCCAGTATGATTTTGAAATATAAAGTAATATACTTATTTTCTCAATTCAATAAATAAAACCCACATTGAAATACTAGCGTTTAGATTTTTAATTCAAGATTCAAATAGACGGATGGACAAAGATGCATTTTACTGGGAAGCTGAAACAAGCAACAGCAAATTTATGAAATGACAGAAGAATACTGAGGCAGTTTATTTTCCTCAGCATCCTTGCTACCCTGGTGCTCGATAGGTTAATGAGAAAAATTATCTTATTGGACCAAGCCCTCCACAAAGCAGACGAGATTCTCTTTGGGTTTCTACTAATCTGCAGTACACCAGCTTCTCAGACAGCAACCATCTATCAAAGTCATTTCTCAGCAGCCCCCCGGGTCTGCATCTGTTCAACCAACTGGAAAAAAAATGTCATGCAAGCTGTGTAAATGAATTCTACTCAACTTCTTTTTATTTTTTTTTTTAATTTAGTAACATTTGCAGCAGGATATATTTCTGAATACTTACTCAAAGCCATCTTAAAATGGAGGGAAAAGACAATCTTGACTCAAGAAATATGTTAAGTGAGAATCCTTCTTCACAAGTAGAAAAGCCAGAAGCGTTAAGAGAACTAGAATAAGCTAGCATACCTTAAGAACTATGACTGCATAAAGAAAGGGTAAGCTTCATTTTCTCAAGAGCAGCACAAATTAGGCAGTACCAAAGGGTGTGACAAAACTGTAACCTAATTGTATATCTGCAAGTCCACAATGAAAAGTTTCTTCAATCCTTCTTAAAATCATAATTGGAAATAATTTTAATCTCTCTGATATCTAAAATGTCCATTTAATAATTCTGTCATAAAACATATCAAAATACTGCAAGAATCTAGACTTTTCTTTTTTCCTCACATCAATGAGAACAAAGATAACTGCTGACAACAGGAAGTAATCCACATCCTCCCCTGGATATTTATAATCATCGTAAAAATATTCTGCTCTATTCATTTAAAAACAACCCTACACGCACACTAAAGTTTTAAAGATTTATATCTTATAAAAGCCATAAAAAGTTATTATATCATTTGAAGCTTACACCAACTAAAGACATTGTAGAGACAAAAATGGTAGGATTAACTGATGCTTCACATCAAGGTTCATCACAAATGACAGGTCAATCAGTTATACCAAATGAAAGAATTCTGCAAACAAGATCGCTTTTGCAACAACAAAATTAAGCTACAGGTCCCCAGTAGGCGGTTTGCAGAAGTCCAGATATTTCAATCATGAAACATTATCCCCAAAGTAAAGCCTGATCAAATCAATTTATTTGGCCATAGAAGTGACAGACAGAAACAAAAAGAGCTATTCTTAGAAAACCAAGTCTGTGTAGGAACTATAAAGAGGGGTGAAAAGAAAAAAATCCCAAACACCAACCTGTCCAACAATTCTACCCAGCAGAGCCCAAATGCCTTGCCCTTCATTTCGCAGTTTTCCATTCATATTTTGTAGCTCTTCCAAGGACTCACACAGCTGAAAATTTAAAGGAAAAAATATCAACAGCAATGAAAAAGCATTAGGAGTTATTTAATAAAATGTATTCAACCTCTGACCTATCTAGGGTGCATTACTTTATTGTGGGATTAAAAAAACAGTAGAACTCATTTCAGCATAGCTGAGACCAGCACAGTCTTTCAGCAATTTAAAAGAACTAAGATGAAAACCTGGATAGCCACCTGTTTTGTAAAGATCTAGAGCATTTCAGCATGAAAATAAGGTTTCATAAAGTCGATTAGAAAGCAAAGCTAAAATACAGCAATATCTTGTATGTGTTGTCCACACTACTTGAGCAGCAAGGTTGCAACAAGCAATCATATAACTGAATTCCAGCTCTATATTGCTATAGCAAAAACCACCCACTCTCACAGAAAGAGATATAATTTATGAAAGGACTCGAGCAGAAAAAAAGAGTTGTTTTTTTTACTTCTGGAAGCAACTTTTAGTTACCATCTAGCACATACAACCTGTTAAGCTAGCTAAAAGCCTCATGCATGATCTCCTTCTTCCCCTTTATCATCTTTGGGCAGTTCACAAGGACCTGCTGCTTCTTCTCAATGTATTCTCACTTAAAACACACACTCAACAGTTTAACAATTAATAGCAATACTATTTTTTGTCATCACTAACCATCACTTGATAGGTTGCTGAATTTAGCAAGAACAGCAGCATGTCATCTGTCAGATACAGTATTTCTATGTTCTATTTCAAAATATTGAAAGATTAAAATAAACAGATAATCATTTAATAAAAATTCAATGAAAACACAAAATGCTTTTTTAAGCATTATGATGGGTTAATAAAAAATATATTAGCAACATTTTGGGGGAGCAATGCCTACACGTGAACAAAACATGCAGAGTACATGATGGCTGTGTGAATTATTTCAGCCTGGAAAAATATCCATGTCATTAAATATAGGATGAGTTGGAGTTGACATAAATAAATAAATAGAACTCTTGACAATCCTAGATTCCCACTTATCAAGTAGGATTCTAAGCAGAGAACCAAGCAGGTTCAAAAATAACCTAGAACTACACACAAGCAAAACAAATCAATCTCTGTTGTCTCAAAAGTCTCAAATGAAATGCACACAAAGAATGAAAACAAGAAGAGCCTTAAGATACAGTTCACTCATGAGAGAGACCTGTCTGTCCCTGTGCGGTTTGTTACCACAGCTCTCAGTGGGGTCAACTGAACTTGTACCCAGACAACACGTGACACTTCAGAAATTGATTCTACTTGTATAGGAGGAAAGGACCATAGAATATTTTTACGAGAACATCATATTTTAAAGTACTACTTTTAAAGAAAGCATAGTTTGTATCTTTCTTTCCAAAGTCTGGAAAGCAAAATGCAATCAAAGTTAACAACAGCAATATTAAAACAGTGTAATAGTTTATAATCCTTTTTTCTTTACCTTATTATACTCCACATGAAGCTTTTCTTGCTCATTTTCTAATTTATCCTTGATATTCTTCTGTTCAGCCATATTCTCCTGGATTTGAATCATGCGCATATTTCTCTCTATTTAAAAGAAAACTGAATTACTTCCTATCCTTAGATATATTTTCAAGTTTTAAGCACTAAAGAAAGTGAAGCAATGAAAAACATAAAACTGTAACAACACAAAACCACAAAACTATAGCCTATAGGTACACAGACTGAGTAGAATGAAAAGTTGTAACATTTACAGTTTGCTGCATAGCGTTATTTATATTACTCCAAAAGGTAACTAAGCCTCCACTCCTTCCTTAGCAGTCAGTTCAGCCTTCTGCTTACATTTGAAAGATTCTCTTCTTTTCCTAAATGTCTTCTTTAAAAAATAACTTTGTGTGTAGATACTAAGCAATAACATACCTAACCTAAAACAGAAGTAGTAATTCATATTAACCTATTAATAACAAGGAATAGAAGGGAAAAAGCAATTAGTACAGTACAAATACAGCAAAGTGATTATTCTAGAGTGAGGAAAAAACAAAATTTTCATCCTTACCAAGGTAATAATTCACAAAATCAGCAGTGAGAGCTGGCTGTTTATGTTTTCTTCTTCCATCAACACTGGAACTGGTATCCGAAGTATCCACTGGGAAAATGTCTGTGCTAATTCCCATCAATTCGGCTTTGCGCATAAGCTTACGTATGGCTGAAGCACTGCTAGTAAGTGGTCGTGGTAGTTTCTCCCTGGGAACCCAGGCCTGAGGCCTGGTAGTGCGGGCCAGCTCTGCCTTGGCACGATACTGCTGTAGCCTGGCATTGATGCGTGCCTGCAATAAAGAATTCCATAAATTAAAAACATAAGGGAACAACTCTGGTTTTGAATTCTACCCTTTTGGATCACATCTGAGTTTTATTTTCATTTTAAAAGCCACAGAATCTAATCAACACCATTTTCATTCCAGAACTCCATGTTTCAAGAAACAGCCACTGACAGACATCGGACTTTACTTCAAAACGCATGAACAGATAAACTTCTCCTTTCCCCGGATGATCGAGGGGTGGTGTAGCTGCTGTACTTGTCGCTGGAGTAGCTGCATTGTTGGTTGTTTTGCCCTCAGATCCAGGGACATTTTTTTCCTTTTGAAGGTGCTGAAGTGTTGACCAAGGCCCTGTAAGCACAGGCCAAGCCCCAGGATGTTGCCATGATTTGTCCGTCTCTGGTACGGCCAGACTGACAGCACACCTCATTTAAGTGTTTTAATAATTTTTCTGGATTTTGCACTTGTCCAGTGTTGAAATTCCAAAGCACTGGAGGGGCCCACTGGCCTAGATACTTGCCCATACTATCCCACACACTCTCGGGGAAAATCTCCTGTCCTCCTATATCATCATCTAACCCCAGACAAGGCCCAAATCTGACTCTGCTTAACTCTAAAGATCAGACAAAATGGTCGTGGGCAAAACACACCTTGTATATGTGCCAACATGGTGATCCCCATCACAATCAGCAAACAGGTCTCAACAGTATTAAAAGGCCATTCAAAAACTCCAAAACTCTCAAACGATGCTGTAAACAGTCTGAGGGGGGGACTGGGAGGGTAAAAGAATGCCTCCTTCACAGGTTGACCACCCGAGGAGGAGAAAAAAGAGGTGTAATTTTCAAGCACTTTTATAATATATCTCCCAAAGTATAAAAGTGGTGCCCACACTGGGAACATAAACCAGATCAGTTTCATGATCAATGATTCTACTGTATTACAAGTCATTATCATAAAGTACAATAAGACAAGAACCTTAGCCCAAACGCCCCCGCCTGATAAACACTAACACAGCAAATACCGGCTGTAAGTAAGGTGCAACATGCTGAAACTGTGAGATCAAGAGCAGCAACTTTGAGAGCCAATAAATCAGCATTGTGACGAGTGACTATTAATCCAAAACAATAAATGCTTATCACAAATACAATTAGACACACTCTGGTCAGATCTGTCGTTATCTCAACCCTTCACGCCCCACACTGCGTGCCACAAAGATCTGTCGTGGTTTAAGCCCAGCCAGCAACCCGGAACCACACGGCTGCTTGCACACTCCCCTTCTTCCTCCCCACCCCGCTCCCAGAGGGATGGGGAGGAGAATCAAAAGAATGTAACTCCCATGGGCTGAGAAAAGAACAGTCCAGTAACTAAGGTATAACACAAATCACTACTGCTGCCATCAATAATAATAACGATAAGGGAAGAGAATACAACCGCTACAACCTACCAGCTGATACTCAGCCCGACTGGAGCAGTGATCTGGGCCTTCTGGGTGACTGTCCCCAGTTTCTATACTGCTATGGTATAGAACACCTCTTTGGCTAGTCTGGGTCAGGTGTCCTCTGCTTCCCCCCAGCTTCCCCTCCTTGGCAGAGCATGAGACACAGAAAAGTCCTTGGTCAGAGTAAACATTACTGAGCAGCAATTAAAAACATTGGTGTTATCAGCGCTGTTCCCAGGCTGAAAGTCAAAACCAGTACTGCACCAGCTACTAAGAAGGAGAAAAATGACTGCTACTGCTGAACCCAGGACAGTTGGGCTAAATCAGATGTCAAATCCCCTTGAAGGATTATCTGGGGGCAAAGGATGAATCCTTCCTGGCTCCATCTATCACAAGGGTTGTTCAGGACTTCACTGGGGATGCTATGGGAGCAAAATGCCTGTATGAGCTCCAAGAGCAATCAGACAAGTTCATGGAGTGAAAAAAGTCCACTACAGAACATGAAGCACACTGTTATTGGGCTCAAGCCCCTGAGCCACAAATCCCCACTGACAGCTAGCCTGGGTATGTGCTCTTCCCCTGGCACGTGGGCAGGGTGGCAGTGGGGCGGGCAGAGCTGCAGTCCAGCACAGCACAGTGGTTTCTGGGGTTTGGAGCCTGAATTTAAAAGCCCATTGCTTTAGATCACAGCTGATGGGTTCCAGGAAACTAAACTAGCCCTGGGACTGCTCTGTGTGCGCCACCAGACGGAGGAGATGAGCATTCGTGATGGGTGGGAGATGGTGCATCAGCAGAGCGGTGCCCGCAGTGGCCAAGTGCGAGCAGCAGTGGGGTGCTGGGTGCAGGGGTTCCTTGGACTACCCTCACCCTTGGTCCTGCGAAGGCACTCATAAGCCCAAAGCACTTTCCCTCCATCCTCACACGTATCCTAGTCTACATCCCTGAGTCTTCATGTGCATTTATACCCATCCATTTATCCTTGTGCCACTAGTCTGAACGGCTCTTCTGCCTTTGCAGTTTGTCCTCTGAAGCATGCACATAGCTGCCCCTGCAGATGCTTTCCTGGCCTCTGCTTCCAAGAAGATCAGCCCCCCCATCCTCCTCCCCACCCCATCCTCCCTCCTTCCCTGCTCTGAAATGGTGCCAGCTAGAGCTAATCTCCCCCAAACACAAATGATAAGAACCATCGGCCATGGAGGAAACACGGGTGTGAACCATCCCCTGCCTGCCTGTGCCACCTCTTGAGCCTACTGGAGGCACCTCAGGCCCTCTCCCTGTCCTCATCTTCCTCACATCCTCATCTTCCTTGCCCTTATTGTTTTGCCTTCATCATTTGAGGTGCACAGGGCTCATCAGGGCTGCTGTGCCCTGCATGCCTTCCTTCCCTGACTGTTAGCTCCTCCTGCCAGTGCTTGCATCAATGCAGGCACTGATCCCCATAGTCCCACCAAGTGTTCTCCCTTTGCAGGATTCAGGGTCACCCGGTCCCTTGCACCACTGGGACTGGCACAGTACATGTGCAGGAGAGAGGGATGGAACAAGGGCACACACTTTGGGGTACACTGATTTGGGGTGCACTGAGGGAACAAGAGCAGTAGGTGCAGTGGGGCAGCATAGTTGAGTGGCTGCGTGTACAGGGGCCATGCTGGCTGGCAGGGTGTGTGTGAGCAAGGATGGTGCACATGCAGGGGCTGTGTTAGACGGCAGTGTGTGTATGAAGCAGTTCACATGTGTGCGTGGAAGCTGTCTGTCCGTGCAGGTGCTCACGGGTCCATGTGTGGGTGCTGGTGTGCTGGGCAGGCTCAGTCTGTGGGTCACAGACACTACTGAACACACAGCCCCACACTGCTGTCCTCACCACCCTGCCAGCACACATCCCGCTTGTGCCAGAGCTGCCTGCACCTCAGGAGACCTCAGCCCCGAACCCAGCCTGTGCCGGGAGGGAGGACACACACTGCTGCGCCCTTGCCAGCGCAGACCCTAACCCGACCCTAACCCCGCAGTCAGCCTGCGCCAGCCGGCACGGGCCATCCCGCTTGCGCTGATGCTGACCCACATCCCAGCCGGTGACACCGGGCACAGACGCCCCCGCCGGGCCCAGTGCCGGTGCGGTGCCGCGGGGGGAGCGGGGCGCGGCGCTGGCCGGAGTCCAGCGGGGCAGGAGCGGGGCCAGGAACGGGGCCAGGAGCGGGGCGGGCCGGGGCCGGGCGGTGCCCCGGTACAGCATATAAGGGAGGCGGCGGCCGGCGGGGGCACCCGTGCTGGGGGCTGTCATCGCGGAGGTGTCACCATGGTGCTGTCTGGGACCGACAAGAGCAACGTGAAGGGCGTCTTCGCCAAAATCGGCGGCCAGGCCGAGGAGTATGGCGCCGAGGCCCTAGAGAGGTACGTGCCATCCCCCTTGTGGTACCCTCTCCTGCCTCTCCTCCGCTCCCTCCCACCTGCCCGTGTCCTCTTGCCCTCCACAACTGTTCCTGTCCTACGTGTCCTTGTCTCATGTGTCCCTGACATCATCCCTCTGTTCCCCAGGATGTTTGTCACCTACCCCCCGACCAAGACCTACTTCGCCCACTTTGACGTGAGTCCAGGCTCTGCTCAGGTCAAGGCGCACGGCAAGAAGGTGGCGGCCGCACTGGTCGAGGCTGCCAACCACATTGATGACATCGCGACTGCCCTCTCCAAGCTCAGCGACCTCCACGCCCAAAAGCTCCGCGTGGACCCTGTCAACTTCAAAGTGAGCATCTGGGAAGGGGTGACCAGCCTGGCTCCCGTCTGCACCCTCTGTCCATCCCTCTCACCTCACCCCCTCATCTCACCCCCTTACCCCTTCTCCTTTGTCTTTCAGCTGCTGGGCCAATGCTTCCTGGTGGTGGTGGCCATCCACAACCCCTCTGCCCTGACCCCAGAGGTCCACGCTTCCCTGGACAAGTTCCTGTGCGCCGTGGCCAACGTGCTGACTGCCAAGTACCGTTAAGACGGCAGACACGGCTAGAGCTGGACCCGATCCACTGCCAGCCTCCAACAGCAAGCAGACAAATGATCTGAAATAAAATCTGTTGCATTTGTGCTCCAGCCCTGGCATCCTGCTCTGGTTCCTGCCTGCCGGGAGGGAACGGGAGGGATCTGCTTCGGGTCTGAACTGAGGGTCTCCCCTTCCAGGTGGGCACACAGAAGAAATGGGCTCTGGTTTTGCTGTCTCTGAAAGGAGGCAGTGTTTGCGGGGTGGTGGTGCTGCTTTTCCCAGCTGTGGGGTCTGGGAAAAGCAGAGCATTACCAGGTACTGTTGCAGGGGAAAGACTTAGGGAGAGTGGCTGGAGTCTGGCCCCTGGGAGCTCTCTGCAGCGCCAGCCTGTGCTGGTCTTCGCACCAGAGCACCTCGCTGAGATCCCCTCTTGCGCCACCAGCCCTGTGCACCCTTTACTTCCAATTCAGGCTGAATAATAGGATATCATCTTCTCCTGGAAGTGCTCGTGGGAGACAGTGGAGTACAGGGGCTCTCAGTGCTTGTGACCCCCTATGAGACGGCACAGCAAGAATGCTCTGAGAACCTCCAAGTGCAAGGACGCCTCTCTGTGCATCCCTAGCACAAAGGGCTGCGTGGCATCATTGGACTTCCGTTTCCAGCTAGTGCTGCACTTTTGGGGTGTTACTTTGCAGGGGCCCTGCAGAGCTGACAGGCTGGGGGAGGCTGGGAATGGGCACTGCAAGGGGAGCATCCAGGGCTCAGATAGGCAGTGGGGCAGGGGGTGTCAGGGCAGTGAAACGGCTTTTGGAGCACGGTGCTGTGTCTGTGCAGCCCCTGGCCCTTATCACAGCCCACAGCAGGGCGGCTGCAGTGCAAGGGGCTGTGGACTGATGATAAAGGAGACGTGGGCTGTCCTCCAGCCATGGGTGTGGTGGGAGATGCAGCAGCAGATAGTCATGGGGCTGCAGCCTGCCAGGTGCTGAGTAAGGCTGCCGCGGCCCTGCCAGGCTGGGGGCTCAGTGCTGGTGGGAAGGTTCAGGAAAGCCCAGGGCAGCTGGTACAGCCATGACACAGAGCCAGGCTGAAGTTGCCACTGGCCCCGCATACTTGCCCTAGCCCCATGGGCTGCAGTCAGCATCAGTGAATGCACCAGAGGCAGAAGCTCCAAATGACTCCAGAGAGAAGGAGACCTTCCAGCCCTCAGGGCTTCTCCTGCAGAGTACCACAGGCATCATAACCCCACATGCTCACCCCACCTTAGGGCAGTGAGGAGAGGAGCAGAAAGCTAGTCAGGGCATCACTGAGCTACCTGATCTACTTGTGCATGGAGCAGGGTTTTGGAGCAGGTCGCACCCTTCCAGCCAACATCATCAAGGCACAACTCTGCTCCACAACGAACATCTGCTTCCTCTCTCAGGGAGAGAAGAGGTATTGTGGAGGGGTCAGTGCACAGGGGTATACAAGGCAGTGTGGTCTGGTGTGTAAAGCACTAGGAAGAGCCAGCATCAAATCCAGCACAGACTTGAGCTTCTCCAAACCAGGCCACAAAGGATCCTCGTGGTCCTAAGCACAGTGATGCATAAGGGGCAAGGTGTAGGAGCGATGAAAGGGATGGTATGCTCATGGAGGGGAAGGGGCTGGCAGTTGTCCCCACTGCCCATGACAGGCGTTAGCTTCCAACAGCTCCCACGTCATGTTGTGTCCTCAGGCAGGACACGCTATGTTGCAGTGGGCAGTATCGTGCAGCAGTTTCTTAGGACTTTGCATGGCCAAAGAACCACTGAACTCCCAAGAGCCGGATGAGTTTTGTCCCAGCCATTTGTCCCTGCTGCCACAAGATGGGGACCTCAAGCCGTGGTGCTTTATCGGGTGCAGGCAGAGGGTGCAGAGGTCCCTGCCAGGATGGGCTTCCAGCCAGCCCCAGTCCCTGGGGACACTGGTCCCATCTCAGAGGGGTGCAGGAGCCCTCCCCAGCAGCCCAGTTCCAGTGCTGGGTGCCCCAGCAGCCAGGCAATCCATACATCCTGGTTCATAGCACCGGAGCATGTGAGCCCCGGGCTCCCTTCACTGGGCATCCCCTGGTGGCCGTGGCTCCACACATGCCCCAGGACACAGCCTACCCCAGGGGCATGACAGGATGGCAAGAGCTTCCTGCACCGTGGTTCTGCCTGAGCTAGTGTTCCTGCCCCAGGACCTGCAGGCAAGCGCAGCAGCAGTGGTGGCTGCAGCACGGCAGGTCAAGCCTTCAGCCCACCGCTGTCCTGGGCTGGTTTTGCAGCTCCTATTGCTGCAGCCCCAGTGCTGATAAGAGAGGTGGAGGCAAACTTTGCATTGTCACAGCAGCGGCAGACAGAAATGGCAGCAGGTGACACGGAGAAGGTGGGCTCTGGGGACAAAGCCTCCTGATCGAGGCCATGGCAGCACTCAGGAGGCAGTCACAGGAGGCAGCTTCAGGGAAGAAGGAAGGTGAACATCTTCAGGTGAGACAAAAGCTGGTTCTGATGTCTCTCCTATCTGGAGGCTTCTCTTGCCTCTTTTACCAGCACTCATTCCTGATGGACAAAGCATCTATGGTTCAAAGGCACCCACAGAACAGCACAGCATTTTGTTGTACGATAGTCACCAAAGCAAGTGGCATTTCAGAGCTTATTTTTATTCAAAGAGGTGCAAAAGTGACATCAGGAAAGAAGCCTGATGATTGTGACTTACCTGGTCACAACACTTTCATCAGTCTGTTGAGTGGTTGTAAACAGTGTCATGTAGGTAGCCTGGATAATATTCTTACCAGTATCTGATAAACAGTCATGGCCATAGAAAGTGTGTTCTGGAAAGGGACACTTCTGGAGGAGGTCAAGCAGTTTACCAGTAATTTCCCGTTCAAAATTTAGCAAAGAAGCAGTGGGAAGATACAGAATTAATTTCTATTTAGAAGCTGATCTTAAGACACCAGCTGGGAGATCCTTTTGCTGGAAAGAGAAGAGGAAATATGTGTTTTACAAACTGTTCTGTTTATACATCCTCTTTCAGCATTCAATATGCCAATAGCATAAAATCATGATTGGTGCAACCTATAGGTCTTTTGTTGAAAAACTGCTGTGTAAGCAGTTTGTTTGCCATGCATTTGGACAGTTACTCTTTCCTGAATGTCAGATTTCCCACACTGAACTGATCTCTCTGACCTGTCTAGATAAGTTTGAATTCTAATCCAGTGCTTCGGGGTGCTCACAGCCCCTCCAGCTCAGGAACATTTGGGAATTTAATAAGCACATTCTCCATTACAACACATAAGCTATTGATGAAAGAGCAGGGAATGATAATGTTGAACCAAAGGCTAGAATCTGTCACAGCAGGAAAACAGACTCATCTGAAATGATTCGTTCTTGGCACTGGCCATGGTTATTACTCATCTCTTTCTTCGATTAAATGTCCCACTGTTTCTCTGTGATTTGAAGTGGACTGGTTTACAGTTCCTTAGTTTCCTCCTTTTGCCTACTAATGATAAGAGACCCTGTTGTCTTGTTCCTGCCACTCCATCATCCTCCACCACTTCCCAAAGATACTGACTGCTTGGAGATGGTTCCAACCAGATCCTGAGGTAAAGGGGATTTTTTTCAGGCAAGCAGTCTGAAAGTACTGGAATGAATGAAATATTCTTTAATCCACACTGTTGAGGATCCTCCCACCTTCCCTGCTGTCTATTTTGCCACTGGGAAAAGTGGTTGCAGAAGACAGAAAATAGAGTCAGCCTCCACTAAAATGCCAATTTTGATGAAGGATTTCAAATATTTTCTCTCTTTCCTTTCCTAAAAGCAGGGACTGTTCCCAGCGGAGCGGCCACATCAATCAGAGCTATACAAGCCCCTCCAGACAGGACAGGGCTGATAAAACAAGTACTCACAGAACTTAAAACTGTGAGCCCTCCTTTTTGTCTGCCCTCCTTTGCCATCACAAGTTCAACATCGCAAGCAACATCTTAGAAAACCTTTCTGCTGATCCCCCTCAAAGCCGACCTGTGAGCACTCCACGTCTCATCTGTGAGCTCCCATGACAAGAGGCATTAAGCATTAGAAATTCCCTGGTTTTGAAGATGTTCGTAACAGAATTCAGATCCTGGGTTTTCTATGTGGGAGGAGAAGGAGCAGACCTGTGGTAACATGACATTAGCCACTGACACCTTCTTCCTGCTGTTTTGGAGCCATTCAACAGAAGCTTTCCACACCTATTTTGCATTGGTTTTCCACCTTCTTTTTGTGACTGACCATGTCTGTTTTGATAATTAGATCTAGCCAGCCTTACACTGCAATGGTACCACCAGCAACTCTTTGCAATGAGGTTACAGTGTTTGTCAGTCACGTCTGCTTGATGTTGTTCACTGAGAATTGACCAGATTTTCACCTCAGAGATGGGAATTGAATAGAAATGCAAAATTTGTCTTCCTGGTGGTTGCCCTGTCTTTTGCCACACACCAACCACCTGAGAAGATCTGCATTTGCTGAGGGATGGTGAAAGCGAGAACACAGGAAATGCTCTGCTGGTAACATCCTTGGTTCATCCCTCCCAGGGATGTTTTCTGCAACAGGAAATACCACCTGGGAGAGCACACGAGCCTGGCCATTATTCCTTGTGCTCCTCCAGCATCCACACCAGCAGTAACAGCAATTTCAGCAAGTACATTCGCTCCCTGTTGCCTTTAGCATCTGTCTGTTGACCTGCTGCTCATGAATTTGCTACACCTTTTACAAACCTGCTGATCCTATTTGTTTCCACAACCTCCTGTGGCAGCAAGTTCCAGAAGATCATTCTCCTCCCCTGCCCTGTATAAAGTCCTTTATATTCCTTTTAAAGCAATCTACCAGACTCATCGATGGCCTCTAATTCCAGTCACACAGCATCTGATGAGCACAAGAGCCACAATCACCTTCTGATTTTGTAGAGTTGGCCATTTCTGCTCCTCCTTCTCCAGGGTCAAATCCCAGCCTTCCTAAGACCTTCTCATACAGCAGCTGCCCCATCCCCTTGATCATCCCAGTTGCTCTGCTCACAGCTCTGAAAGTTCACCGTGTCCTCAGATCAGAGGCCGGAACTGCACAAATGTGTGTTACAGAGCAGGCAAAAGCTGTCTTCTTTCTTATTTTGAGACCCCAAGCCCTTCTTGATGACATGGCCACTTTTTGCTGCACATCAAGGCTACAATTTTGGTGAATCATCAGTGAAGACTCCATTATATTTTTCCTTAGCCACTTTAAGTTCAGCCTCCTCTGTTTTAGGTTTTTCCCTATCTGTGTCACCTTAGTTATCTACACTGAAACAACTCACTTCCTATTTTTCCATTTCTGAATAACACTAAAACCTGCATACAGCAAAGCTCCCCTGACCACGTCAGCCTTTCCCCAGTCTCCTGCAGTGATGAAGCATCATCTGACATTTCTGATTAAAGCCTAAAAGCTGAAGTGTGCAACTCCAACAGCAGATTTTCAGTTTGTAGTCCTGGGACACAGTTCTTCATTATCCTCTCCTTGCCCAGGTCCCCTCTCATACTCACTTCAAGTAGGCAATGAGTTGCGGAGTAGACACAAATCAACGAGGATATAGCTGGAGATGGTTAAAAGATGAGGTTTTCCAGCTAGTGCCACTTTTTTACTCCCTGTATCAGGACCAGACAGAGATATGGGAGCAGAGTGTGCCAGTTCTGTGCTCTTCAGAGACCCTTGCACATGGCAGAGAGGATCCCAACTATGGATTTATGGAAAGCAATAGAGCAAAATGTGCACTGCAGCTGCTCAGCCAGAAAGCTTTTATACCCCCTTCAATGGTTGAGCAGCTGAGTGCCTTTATTAATAGTAGAAGTGTATTTATCAAAATTCATGGGTCAGCACTGTTAAAGTCCCATAGATTCAATTTGGACAGGTCACCATTATTTATTTTTCCAGATCATAGCTTCAAACAGGGATATTTTCAGCTGGGATAGAGTCAGATTTCTTCCTAGTAGCTGGTGCAGTGCTGTGTTTCAGCTCAGTCTGAGGGCAGTGCTGATAGCACACCAATGTTTTAGTTGTTGCTAAGTAATGCTTACTCCAATCAAGGACTTTCCAGTCTCTCATGGTTTGCCAGTGAAGAAGGGCACAAGAAGCCAGGAGGGAGCAGAGATAGGACAGCTGACACAGAGTAGCCAAAGGGGTATTCCATATCACGGCACATCATGCCTGGGATAAAACTGGGGGGTTGCGGGAGGGATCGGTCAGTGCTCAGTCAGGCTGGATATTATCGGTCTGTGGGTGGTATTGTATTCTCTTTCCTTGTTACTTCCTTTATCATTATTATTATTGGTGATTTGTGTTATACCCTAGTTACTAAACTGTTCTTATCTCAACGCGTGGGAGTTACATTCTTTCAATTCTCCTTCCCATCCCTCTGGGAGCAGGGGGAAGAAAAAGGGGGGAGTGAGAGATAGGCTGCATGGCTGATTTATGACTGACGGGGTTTAAACCACGCCATGGTGGTTACTGCATTGAAGTAAAGCCACCGCTTTTGTTTGTTTTGCAGGAATAAAGCCATTCACCTTGAGAATGAACTAGATGGCTTCACCAAACACTTTCTTCAAAAGGGCAAATAAAACATTGTTGCCAGCTTTCCCAGCGATCCTTTGTTAGGACAAGGTAGAATTTTTACAAATGACGCTTCTCCTCTGTGGAATCACATGAAATGATTTCTATTTTAGATGTTCCTTTCATTACATTTGTCAATTATTCTAAAAGGTTGACGGTAAATCAAACTGAAGAGCAGTGGATCTCAAGTGTTATGTTTGGCAGATTTGGGGTTAAAAATATCTTAAACACTAAATTTCTTGGGGTACTTGACAATAAAAACACAAATCCTTACTGGCTTCCATTAGTACTTCACAGTGGCAAGTCTCGCTTCCTGGCATCCAGGAGTTTATGCAGGGAGAGAGAGCTTATCACGGTTACCACTGTCTCCTAGTTTGGGTTGTTTAGGAATTACCTGGGGATGGAGGATGCTGCTTTTTCGTGAGTGTGTTTAAGGATGGAAGATACAAACTCTAGTGTGGAGAAGGACTCTTGACTTGCTTTGAAAGGAAGTGAAATTGTGTTGGGCAGCAGTTCTCTTCTGTAAATGGAAGTAAAAACTGATAGTAAAGCACAGAGCCTTCACTAATGAAATGCACTAGGCTCTAGTTTCCCTTCTGGATAACGCATTTAGACAAGATGGCATTGCTTAAGTAAAAATAAACAAGTCTGTCTTGCAGCTGGTGAAGCAGTGAAATGGTCGTTTGCACGAGAGCATCCCTTGGAGGGAGCTGCAGGTACCTGTTGATGCCACCCAACTCATGTCCAGGCAAAGAGAACTTGCTGAGCAGGTGTTTCATGTTGTGGGAGGAAGCTGGGGGTGTGGGTCTTGACCTTGAGCTCCTGCTGCTGGGTTAAAGGCACAGGAAGCGGCTGGGTTTGAGAGTTTGTACTTACGCACCATCCTGCACAGTTCCTTGGTTGGGCTATAGCCCAACCTGGGTGAGACACAAGGCAGGCGGGCTGCTGTATCCACCTTTGCTCATGCCCAGCAATACGAAGCCTCTTTTTAAAAAAAAAGCACATTTTTGCTGTTGCATCTGCACTCATTTCGTGTTTTCTAACTAGACTTTTTAAAATAACTTATTTTAAGAGAGAAAGCCTTTTCAGAATATTTATATATTTTTATGCAACCGTTAATGTGACTAAATGAATTCAACTTTAAACTCAAGATGTAGGGGTTTGCTGTTTTCCAGTAAATAAGGGCTATCTTAAGGAAACAGATTTAAAATCTAATGCTAGGGACAGGTTGTTGTTGGCAGGCAAAGCACGCCCCTTTCATCACTCTCTATCTTGCTGTTTGTGTCTGACTGTGCTAGCACAAGCGCGGCGCTCCTGGAACTGTCAGTAGCAGCAAGGGTGGGGAGCCTCCAGGCTTTCAACAGAAACTGAACCACAGCACTGAATGACAGCCCAGCCTTGTTGTGTGTAAGGTTACAGATGTGTGTTAATGCTCTTTTCCTGGAGCGTTTAATGGATGTTGTATGAAGATAAAACTTGACATGCATGTGTTCTATAGAGTTATTTATTAAAAACAGTACTACCCCTTTGCTGTAGTCAGTTATTTGGCAGCTGTATCCAAGGTGAAAAACCACACTGAAGCGCTGTGGCAGCTCTGTACATACCCAATACAGGGCAAAACTGCTGAGGTTGAGTTAAAAAAGCTGTTTCTTGCAGCCAGCTGGGCATTTCACACAGCTTACTGCCCACTTCAGTGGTCTGGAGAAAAGCAGTACTGACACGGACCTAACAACAGAGGGCTGTGACAGTGTCTGCCCCTGATGGGAGGGGGAGGGTGGTGAAGTTAGCAGGGATTCTAATACCAAGGATGAATGTTTGTTCTAAAACCTGGGTTTATTTCCAGTCTGGAATTGCTGGGTATCTTCCAGCTCACCTCACTGGAGCATAACCATGCCTCCCACTTTCCTCAGGCAGAACACACACAGCCCTTCTGCTTTGGGGAAGAAAAAACCATCTCGGCATTTACTTGTGCAGCACGTTCCTGTTGGCAGTATGGATGCATAGGCATCAGCTCAGCTCACTGTGCACAGGTACCCGAGCACAAGAGTTAGGTGTGGCTCTGGCCATGTGCCCTGTCAATAGCAACAGTTTGGATGCTGTAATAAAAGAGTCACAGGTGCCAGAGTCTGGTTAAAAGCACTTGTTTATTGGTTACAATATCAACTCATGGCAACATCTTTCACTGAGCCACTGTACAAATACAAAGAAAAAGTTCCATCGTGGAAAAAAAAAGAAGCTATAAACAGAGTTCATAGCAAGTGATTTTTTTTTTTCACAGGGAAGTCTTTTTACAACAGCACTGTTATAGAACAAATGGCACAAGTCCCTGGTTTTTTTAATAGCTTAAATAAAAGCTTTAAGACTGTTTCTGAATACATACACAATCCAAAGGCAGTGCAGAATCACTTCATAATTGGTAACATTACTGAAGTTTTCCAAAGTAGTCAGCAACAAGATAAAAAATGAAACAAACCAAACCAGAAACCAAGCTGATGAGAACTGCTGGAAACTAAAGGCAAATTAAAACCGAGCATGTTCAGAAGCACTTTTTTTGGACTCCTTTGGACGTAATATGTACTATAAAGTTTCAGATGCTTTTTTGTTTTTTAAAATAAAAGAGAAAAAACACAAAGAGAGCACCATTGTGTAAGTAAAACAAAGGCTTGAAATACCTAAGACTATTCCACTGAAGTCCATATTAGTTAAAACCTAAACATACTGTGTGGTATAAGAATGTCAGGCACATGTAATCTGTTATCAGTTATTATATCAATTAGTAACACTGTTCACACATTTACCATAACAACACTGCATTAACATTCTGCATGTATTTTACATAACCAGCAATTGGATAAAAAGGCTTGTGGTGCCTCCGAAGTGTAGGAAGTAGTTTTACCAGCATGCATGCCAGATTACGGTATACAAAGTGCACCATCAACCCATGCTTAAGTACTTGTACAGGAAATGCTATCTCAAAAATCAGTCATTCTGCTACACGACCATTTATACCAACTAGTTTAATTAGCCAATACTCTCACCAACATCTTAAAGCACAGCACTAAACCTAGTGGAGGTGACAGTGTCCTCAAAGAGGAAAGACTAAGCACTCTTGGAATGTTTTCACAATGGTTTCATTCCACCTTAAAGTAATGTGAACTTCATTGTGGGACAAGCGGTTACACAAACTGAATTAAAGAGTAACTAGTTCCAACCCATGCATTATAGTAAGCACACTAGGACCAGCTGTTACAGCAGTTCAGCTTTGCAAAGTCAAGGTCAGGCCCTCTCCTGTGGCAGGGGGAAAAGCCCATTTAATCTGAGTTCCATTAGAAATGGATTGTATTGTTGCCAATACATTGAACTATCAGTTCTGCCAGATACTGTGACATACCTGCAATTTAGCGAGGCAGAGGATAGCGGTGTTTGGAAGAAAAAAGGTCTGGAGACGGATGGAAACAGGCCCACGGTATTGGAGGAAGCGAGTACACATCAGCATAATGCCACGGAGAAGCTTCTTGTGGTTTCCAGAAGCTGAACCAGTATCTCTACCAACGAGCCCATGTCTGAGTCTACACGGGAACAAGCCTGGGTTGGGCGCTTGCCTGATGAGTATTTGCTATTGCAAAGATACATCAACACTAGAAAATGCTGACAAAAATACTGTACCTGAATAAAATACATCTTGTTACCCAAAGCACATAGCTCCACTTCCCAAGCCATAGACAAGAGGCTGGGTAAGAATTACGTCACCACCGTTGTGGCACAGTGGTCTTAGTTCCTCCATTCCCATAATTACACAAGTTGTGTGACATTCAGGTAATGATGTGGTTTGGCAACAAACCATTACAGATGGGTTCCAATGGACCCACTAGTGCTGCAAAACCTCCAGTGTAAGAAGGTTGTGATGCACAGGCAGAAATCACACGAGACACATACCTGAACCTACATTAAACTACAGGCACACTCCCTTTTGTTTGAGATTCAAAACTGGGAGTAAAACCTTTGAAGTAAAACTGAAGAAGGGTCATTTCATTAACTTCCTCATGTTAGGAGGAGTTTGAGCTTCTACCATAAAAACCCCATCCACTTTAGTAAAGGCATCAATCTTGAAAGGCCACTCATCGCTGTGGAAAAAAGGAAATAACCCAGCCTGTGCAAGTTCGTTATTTGGCCTCCTATTAATAACAATGCCTTACGCTGACTCTGTAGGCTTTAAACAAAAAACAACCAAAATCTAAGCTCTATCCAGGACAGTAATTCAACAGCACACGGCACCTTGGTGGGATTTACCACCACCTTCCTACAAGCTCCCCAGAAGCATCAATACCCTTCTGCCCCTTTTGTGCATGAGCTCCTTCCAGGTTTCCTTGTTCACCAGCACAGAAGGAGACACCTCGGGACCTGTGATACTACAGACACTGGTTAACTGGATGGCAGAAGCTGGCAGATACCTGCATGATGCTTCTGGAAACCTCATTAGCATGTAGTTGGCATTCCTTATTTTAAAAGCAGCTGGATCCAACAGACAGTTGCGCATCAAACGATGACAGTGAAATTATTTGTGGCAATCCCTGCTCAAGAACCATGACCACGTTACAGTCTACCTGAACTGCTGAGAAAAGTTATATACATCTGTAAAATTTATTGGAGTTTTGCAAGTAGAAACTAGTTCTTAATACCAGAATAATGTAAAAATGGCACCTGTCTTCTCAAAGGTGTTCATTAGGAAATTGGTTCAAAACACTTCTATGGAAAATCATTTTTTTAGAAAAAGAAGATTTTCTTAAAATGCCTTAGTAACAAATTTCCAGAATGATTCGCTCAAGGCAGCTGTGAGTTAAAAACAACAAGTGCACCACTGAAAAAATAAACCATGTCTGCAAGATCCCGAAGAGCTGCTCGCTTGAGAGAGTAACGGGAATTCTGTAATAGTTCTGTTAATGCAGACATCATAAAGCAAAATGCTGAGGCATCCCTGTGACATAAATACAGTGTGATTTTGGTCCTACACCGCAGTCTGCTGTCAGGAAATGTTTACTTCTCCAGCACAAGGCGCGCCTTTTTCTAAAGGTGAGTTTACTGTGATTGACTGGTACGTTTCTTGGCACCTTCACCATTACAGACATGGCGGGTTTACAGGCACAGTCTGGAAGTACCAAAATTTCGGATTTAAAAATGGCAGAACCTTGACAAAGAGTCATCTCGGCCACAAATCTGCTGCGGTGTATTACAAGATACCAGGCCCTTTTATTTCCTACCTGAGCCCAAGATACCCAGGCTCCCCATAGCTTCAGATGAGGGCAGATCAACATCACTTTCCAACCTGATGATCTAAAATTTGCATTATCTTCAAAAAAGCCACTTATGAGAAGCCAACAGGACTTAATTCCCTTTTCCAAAAACACCACAGACATCCAGGTTCCAAGAGAACATCCACTGCAAGTGCAGGAGTGCTGCCAGGCACCAAGAAGTTAACTGATCTCAGGTCACTTCAAACAGGCATCAGTCCCTTGATTTTCCTACACCTACATTCACCTGTACTTTATCAGAACCTATCATTATAAGCAGCTGACATCAAAATCAGAATAAAATCAGGAACAGGAGAGGAAATGGCTATTTACAGTGTCAGAGCTGCAGAACAATTAGCATCTAATAAGCCCCCACGGCACAGAGCTCTGTGACCACAGGAAAAGAAGCAAGTCACAAAGTTGACAGGGTGAAGTTTCAAAGGGTCACACAGGTAAGTAATGTTATTTGGTTTGTTGCAAGTTACACAATTCCTTTTAGACTTCACACTGCACATAATTGACAAGCGCTTTTGGTTGTGGTATGCTTTGGCAAGCCCCTTAACTTCGAGGGGGATTACAGGCGATGAACTGCACATTTAAATCTATGTTAAGAATTTAAGCAAAGTCCTCCTGAATTTCTCAGCTGATTGTGGTAATGGAGCACACTTTGCAAATACACAGCTCCCTGCACTGAGCAGCATGCCCAGTCAGTCTGGGAGTGCAGGTCAGCCAGAGTTTGGGATGGGCTGAAACAACCTCATTTAGTTAGAGCCGAACTGTTGTAAGGAAAAGCACTCGGCCACTTAACAACAGCAATGGAGGGCACTGGGCTTCCATACCCGAGGACTGCGGTAAGGAAGCTCTAATACTTCTCATTTATTAAATTATTTTATAATTATTTTTGCTGTTGTTGCAGGTCTGCCTGGCGTTAACTCCTTGGTGTTTGGAGGCCATGATTGCCAATGGATGAACCAGGAACCACTAGCTTAAAGAAGGAAACCCCAGGATTAAAAATAGGCAAGCAGGTCAAGAAGCGAGTGTGTAAGGCGGTAGGTATTAACTGGGAGTCTCCAGGGCCTTTAGAAAACAAAAGTTCAAATGCCTTCCATTATAAAAACACACACATACCATTGGCTTCACTTTATCTACAGTAAATTCACAAAAACATTTAAAACAGCAATCTAGTTCGTCCACTACAAAACTCGGAAGTGACATCTCGGGTTAAAAGCAAAGCTATAAATGTAGTTCCTTAAAAAATGCAAACATATTACTTTACATACAGACACATGTTACATGATTGGCTGCTCTAACGTGTATATTCTGTTATGTACAGAAAAAAAAAGTACAGGATTAGCAGACTGAGCACAAGCAAAAACCCTTCAAGGACAATCTAACCAAACCACCAAAAACAAAAAGACTGGCTCTTAGTTTGTCGGTCACCATGATTATGTGTGCTGGCCCCTTTTAAAAAGTCAGTGATTTCTTCCCCCCTCCCTATTTCTTCACTTGATTTTTTTTCTAGTTTACAGAAAGCCTTTTTGTGTAATAATCAGTGAATAGAAAAACTTCACCTGCAAATACAAGGTAGAAATGTTATTTCACAGCTATAGGCTGCAGCATTGATCTCTCCAGATCTCAAATGGAGAATGTACATGTTTGGCTCCCAGTTAATTCCAGATTCTGAGAAAACTGTCCCAAGACCCTGTAGCTACAGCCATGCCGTCATCAGTAACACCTAAACAGCTCACACGGTTGTCATGGCCAGCAAGGACACCTGCAAAAGAAGAAGCAACAGAAGTTAGCATCCACAGAATGCCAAGGACTTCAGCTGCTCCTCTGCTCACCCAGAGAAGTCTTCAGATTTGCTAAAAACAATGTACTGCAAGTTCTAATCATCCTTTTTCTCTTTCCCCTGAAGAACTCTGTACATCACAACAGCCTTGAAGAAACCCAATGAGGTTTTTAACACACATGTAAGCACAATATTCCCTCCATTTTTCTTGCCCTCATTTCTCCTTTCTGCCCTCCCAAAGACCTCTTCATCCCTATTCAGTCTCTCTACTGGTTTTCCCTTGCTTTCAACAACGCTGTCTGTAATTTCGGCCATCAAGTGCTTCTGAAAACTAATGTGATTATCTTCTGACAGTGCCCTGGATACAGGAGCTACCTTGAGAGTCTCATATTTGCAAACCTTAAGGATCAAAAATCCCCCACGTACTTGTGTGAGACTATAGGAAAGTCAGCACTGTACCCTGCCTCCCCCTGCTTTCTTTGTGGTTTCCTTCTATTTGCACTTGTCTGCTCTCCTGAGGTACCACACTCAGGTCTATTAAAATTCAGCCTGTCCATGCCCCTTAAGGAAAAGGACAGATTTTCAGTCTGAGCAGCAAAATCAAGGTTTAGAGCTGAACCAGGCCCCATCATTTGATATACTGTACAAAGTGAGAATGATGCAGTTATGCTGCCAATCCTGACAGAAGTGACTAACTCAAAGACTAAAAATGTCCACTTCCCCTCTTCTCCCAACAGCAAGAAATTATGGTCCCCAGAGCAAAAAGACCAGTGTAATTTACTATAATCCAAGTTATGTCCTGCAAATGTGTAATTTTGTATTGCTTCATTTCACACACTTGAGTCAAATAAATTTCCTGTAGACATAATTTTGGAGTCTGTTCCTTAGCCTCAAGAGCTGGTATCTTCCAGCACAGATATATAATAGCCAATGCCCAAGAACAAGATTATGTCACTAACTGAAGCATTAACTTCACACATCATACAGATGAAACTATAATGCAGCGTAACAACTGGAAGATATAACCAAATGCAAAAAAATAAAAGGATGCCATTCCAAAAGAAGAGTGTTTAAACAAAGCAAGCAGGTTCCGTATCATCAGCAACAGCACTGGCAAGCAGCTGGTTCAGTGTTTTGCATAGATTCTGAATATCCACCTTCTGCTAAGGAAATGGAAAAGTTCAGCTCTTTGCTGTTACGTGTCCTCACCTGCTCTCTCCCCTTTCAGAGTATCCCACACGTTGCAGTTGAAGTCATCATAACCTGCTAGCAAGAGGCGGCCGCTTTTCGAGAAGGCCACAGAAGTGATCCCACAGATGATGTTGTCGTGAGAGTACAGCATTAATTCCTGATCGGCACGGAGGTCAAAGAGTCGGCAAGTGGCATCATCAGATCCAGTGGCAAACGCATGTCCATTAGGGAAAAACTGGAAGTTTTAATTAAGAGACATGAGTCCGACACCAGAAAGATACATTGCTCATTCATTATTTCAAGAACATCACAGGATTATTTTGCCAGGGTGACAAGGTAAAGGCACAATCATCTATTTAAAACACAAATCCAAAACCAGTCTGCATGGTAAAAAAAATGCATATACCAAACTACACAACAGAACACTTCTGGAACAGCATTGGTGACACCTGAATGACTGAAGTTTTACCCATACAGTGGTATTAACGGGAATCAAAGGAGATGCAACTCACTCCTACAAAACAAAGCAAAAGGCAGCTATGTGGATCCTGGCTGTGGGCCAGGAAGACCTGGGTGAAATGAGCACAATGTTCCACCTGGAGCTGGTCATCCTGATTTGCTCAGCTGGGAGACTGGACTGCAAGCAATTCGATTTCCAAAAAACCTACTCCAGATCAGAGTCATTCTTACAACAGCCATATTGACTGAAATTGGAATTAAGAGAGCTCAACACAGCTCAGGATTCAGGTCTAAGTATAGGAACTGCATTTTTCTACTGGTCATGCTTTTGGTATTTTCTCAGCCTTTATAATGTCTCATGTTTATCAAAACCAGATGCAGCTTAGCCTTAGATTTCATTCTCTATTTATCGGAATGTGTATCTTGCAGATCAGAACATAGTGTTACTATGACAGAGAGGAAATATAATCCAGTTTATAAATATTACAAAATGATTCCAGGGATGAATATTCAACATATGTACTGATTTAAACTTTGCCTTCCAGAATATTTTTCCAAAAGCTCTTTTCAACAAAATACGTCAAATACTTTTGTTCAACACAGAACTTTAAGATGAAGATGCCTGGCTATTTTGCTCCCTGTCAGTGTATTGCATTTATCTACAATTTTCAGTTTTTAACACATCACCACACTGCAAAAAAGTTTCACTCCTCCATTCTTTGCTTCTTAATAAAAGTTCTCAGTTACTGAACAAAAAAAACAGCCGAAACTATTCCAAGAACACTTCAACGCATCACAGACAACAGGAATAATAATTCATTTATAAACTAGATTGTAAGTTATCAGACAACCTTCTTCATTACATACAATTTTAGTCACCACCCTAACAGAGTACTTTATTTTAAATCAAGGTAACCCAGTAGAAAAAAAGCTGAATTCATGCAACTACAGCTTGTATCCTCCCCCTTTCTTCCCAGGTGGAAATATAAATGATCACTTACACAAACTGCATTAATATCTGACACATGCCCCGTGAATGACTGCCTGCACATCCCATCTCGAATATCCCAAAGCTTCGAGGAGGCATCACAGGCACCCGAAACAAAAGTCCTCATATCTGGACTTAGGGAGAGACTCATCACATCGCCAGTATGCCCAGTGAATGTGGTGGTCTGTTGACCAGTTTCAATATCCCACAAAGCGCTGCAGGTAAAGTGACAACATTAATACAATGTATGTGGTTTATCTGAGAGTTTTAAGTTTCAAATACAAACTAGGGCATTGGAGAGGATGGGTGAGGGGTGAAGAAAATAAACAAGTGGGGGAAATACAGGGGAAAGGGGGCAACAGCTCAAAAACTCACCAAGTGGTGTCTCCTGAGCTAGTGACAATTTGGTTGTCATCCAGAAAGCGACAACAGGACAAGTAACCTGAAAACAAAACCTTTATGTTAGTTTCAGAGGCAGGAGTAATAACTGAAGCTTAGAATCCAAGGGCAGTGATTATAAAGTTCTCCCACAGCTAGTCTTTAACCAACAAAACTAATTCACAGTTCACAATGCACTTCAAAGTGAGATTGATCCATTCAGTACAAAGCTGAAGCAAGAATATGGCTGACCTGTATGCCCTGGCAGCTCTCGGCT
>JBCJKH010066618.1:4713-31830 GCA_039877255.1 Loriculus beryllinus | reverse complement strand
CATCCCTATAGGCCCCCTTCAGATACTGGAAGGCTGCTATGAGGTCTCCACGCAGCCTTCTCTTCTCCAGGCTAAATCTGCATTTAGGACCCAGTAAATTGATGCCTTCAAAAGGGCTGTATATATCTATACCAAATAATGACAATAGAAAGCTATTAGTTTAGCCATCTAGCTTTCCTCACTGCTTTGCCACCATTATGTTAATGATGACTGGAGTGCCAAAAAAAAAATCGAGCCATTTTTCCTACTGAAATGCACTGAAGGACTAACTGCTTCTGTTAGGACTGAAAAGAAAGATGGTGACTTTTTCCTGGAAAAAAGTGGGCAGGAAAGCAAGCTAGCATTTACTGTATAAATTTATAAATACTGTATAAATTATCTTCTCTTTCAGTAGGCAGGGAAAGAAGTTCTCTTTGGAGGGAAGACCAGTTAATTGGATATGTTTTTCACCTGCAAGGGGGGGGGGGGTGTGGAAATTGCTTCAATGTCAACTGAGATTCTCACATGTTGGTTTAAGAAAAATATAAGTATGTTTCACAAAGGAATATAAACTCTTTTTTTTTATTTATTTTTTTTTTTTTTTTAGGATGTAGAAAGGAAGGCAGAGAAAGACAGGAAGAGCTGTGGAGGGTAAATTCTGCTGTGGAAGGTAAGGATCTGGTGTTTCTGACCACTGTTCCTGTCCAAGTTCATTCAGTGATGTGTAGCAAGAGAAGGGATACATAACACATTATGATTTTATTAGACAGTTCTCTGCTAAAAGAATAGAAAACTAGTTCCAGTAGCCCCAGTGTTGCAATGACAACAGGACATCTGTGCTTTTTGACTGTATTGCTGGCCTAAGATTTCAGAAAGTAGCCTTAGGCCTCTCATTCCACTTACCTGAAAGGGCTGTTAAGTTTGGGTTCCAGATAGCCAAGTGTTCTACCCATGTACAAGAGCTGTTTTCATGTGCCTTACATGTTACAGTTTCGGGATTATAGAATGTATATTTTCAATATTTAAGTGTCACCCCGAGACTGCCCTATATTTTCTTCTCACCCATCCTGCCCAGCATTACAGACACACTAATTCACATCCTGATCCATGCTCTGGGAATTAGTGTTATGGCACTGAATAAGATTGTAAAGAAGTAAAGTAGTCTTTTTTTTTTTTTTTTAACCTCTGTATGTTGAAGGTACTTATCTTGTTACATGAATATGGATGATAGTTTTCCATGAATATGGAAAAGAGTGGGGAGGGATGGGTCAGTGTTTAACTGCTCTTAACCTTTCCACCAAGTTGACCTTGCCACAGTATGATACATAGGAGAGGTCAGGCTCAGCTGATTTTCTGTAGAATGCCATTAGTAATTTTTTGCCACAAATATTTGCCCTAAAGCCTTGTTTGCCACCTATATAATTATTAGAAGACTCTTATAATTGTATTTGAAATTCCAAGTTGACACTTGTGTCACAGTACCATGGCACACTATTATGTTTAATTTCTCTTTTGTTCGTCTCATTTAATGTACTGAAGAATTATATTCAAAAGAAGATCCCACACACTTCTTTTCCTTACCATTACCAGCTACATGTTCCTCCCCTACCTGTTAGAACCATCAATTTAATTAGAAAAAATAAAAAGGAGAAAAAGCATGTATAGGTTTGCATTCTCAAAATGTAAAGTGGGTAAACACCCCATTTCCTATGTTGTTTTCTGAAGCTGAGGTAATAGGATATTTATATTTCCCTGATGGGTAGAACTAATAACCCAGTAGTATTACAGGATGGTGATGTTAAATTAATACTGACTTTGACATATTGCACAATCTGAGCTCTTCAGCCCAAATTATGTTCACTTGATCCTTGCAGACATCAATTAGCATCTTCCTTCACCCTAGCAAATTTGCTTGGGTGTCTCCTGCAGTACTCCCTTTCATCCCAGAACCCAGGGGTGAGGCTCCTTATTATGAAAACTCGTGAGAAGGTGTTAAATAGTAGCTGATCTTCAGGCTGTCCATTTTCACTGGTCTTAGCTTGGAATGGAAACTCCTGGTGCAGCCACAAAGTGGTCATCTATGAATGGTTATAATCTATGAATGGTTATAATAGGTTATAATATCCATGGATGATCATGTGGGATCCTCAGGTGATGTTCTTGTTAGGTCTTTGCATAGGTGTACCTGATCTCATACAGTGATCAGCATCAATGGGAGGGTGATCTGAATTGCCTTCAGATAAAGACTGTAGAGTGGAAAATGTATTTGGATTTAACACTCAGAAGAAGTTTTCCAGTTTTGTGTTGTTTGGGGTTTTTTTAAAAGTACTTATTTTCAAGTTTTTGGTAGGTTTTGGAAGCAGAGGAATGCAATATGAAGTCATAAAGAGTAAGCACTATTCAGCCACTATAAAAAGAGTGGAAGTTAACCCTTTCTTAGTCACTTTCTACTTAGCCACATCTTTTGGAACAGCTGAAAACTTTCATCCACCTGCTGCAGATTACTATCTGGATTGAGCCTTTCAGTTTGAAGTTTGAATGTTTTACTGTGGCAGCAATCCTGGTTTACTACTGTTCTTCATCTGTCGTTCTCTAAATATTTGTTCTGCAACAAATTCGTCACAACCAGTAGATATTTTACACTCTTTTTACTGATTGAAAACTGAAGTACCACAAACGTAGGCTAGTTTTCCAGAAGAAGATGAGTAAGCACAGGAAGGTCTTATTGGTTTATTGGGCTCATGTGGTTAAGGTGTGCCAATTTCTGTAGCCAAAAGCAATACAAATGAGTAGGTAGCAACAACATGTGTGTTTCTCTGCTCTCTAGCCTAATAGATGAGATTTCCAGTTGTATTAATGTAGCAGAATTTTGCAGAAGTCTGGATTTAAACTGAAATTTACAGATTAAAATCCACAGTAGGATTTTGTTTGCCTGTAAGCAACTATAAATACAGTGGACATAAGTGGATACTTTTGTGTAATTCTATTTGAAGTCAAGCCCACATGTTTAAACAGTTGGCTTTTTGCAGGTTAAGTGTAAGTCTGGTTATATTATATTTTTATTACTTGGCATTGCAGTAGTAACAAGGTACTTAGTTCAGTGCTGTTATTTTTGTTTATGCTATGCACTTCCAAGATAATTCAATTAAGATAATTTTGCCATTCTGTTAATTACTGTGGACATGTATTGCATAATACAGAATACTTTCTGAGTAAATTAGCTTCATGCTGCTGTGTGCCTATCCTCTTCTATTTCACTTGAAGGTTGCGATCAGTTACTACATGGTATGCAAAGTAGACATATAGCCAGATGCTATCCTGCAGAGTTTATAGTTTAAACATGCAAAACAGGTGAAGAGTAGGAAAAGTGAGAATTTCCCATGGTCTCAAAACAGCAAGATGCGGATGATGCGGACAGCATGCAGGATCTAGTCACTGCTCCATCTATATTGCTGTCCTTTTGGAAGAGCACTCTATCAAAGATGAAGATACTTACACTCGCACAAAAAGGATTTAGTGTTTTGGTGTTTTTTTTAATTATTATTTTAAAATAAATGTCAGCAATTCCATCTGCCCCTCAACATAACCGTCATTAATTAGCTGTTTTCCTTTAGATGTTGCAGCAGAGGTGGATTTTTAAGGATAGATTTCAAAGAAGCGAGGACAATCGCCTGACAGCTCGGTTCAGGGAGAGCACTCCATGTGTGAGGGGCAGGGTGGAGCTGCGTGTGAAGGAAGCTGACAAACACCAGAGAAAATTGTTATTGTTGGTGGATTAGAAAAAAGTGTGAGAGAGAGAAAGAAGGAAAGAGAATTGCAATTAGAGACAAGAACAGACAAATAAAGAAGGGTGGAGTTTTGAAGAGCCTTGAAGCTGAGGACAAGAAGCATGAACTTGCTGTTGTGAAGCCAGGAGGGATTGAAAGGGGGATGAGTGATGTGGGCAAAGCAGAGAAGGAATATAACCCTCAAGGGTTGGGGGTGGAGAAAGAAAAAAGATAAATTAATGATCTGCTATCTCTTGATAAGCTCAGAAATCATAAATTGCAGAAGAACCTCTGGTTCCAAAACCTTTCAGAAGCTGAAAAATTTTTGAGGAAGAGAAGAGATGGCAACCAAAATAGCACATTATTAAAAAAAAAAAAAAAACCCAACAAAAAAATCTGAGCAAGGGCATTTGCAACGCTAAAGCTGAATGTTAATTGAAATCCTACTGTGCCAACAGGAACATTGGAAAGAGACCAGTCAGGATTAGACTAATTAAGATGTCTTTAAAATAAAGCAGGAAAAAAAAAAAATCTACTGAAAAACTGAACAGGTTGGATTGTCTTAAAGAGGAATTTACCAAATACACAGAAAATTCTTAAAGAATTTGCAAATTGTGTCCATCTTGGAAAACATGAATTAAAGTAGACTGGAAAGTTGTCACAGTTAAAGAAATGTTGCCTTCTAAGTATCTTTGGAAGCTATTGTCTGGGAATGTGCTGAATAAGAGCTTTTTGTCCCCTATATATTTTGTTTTGAGGAAAGATGCTAATAGCTGCTTTAAGGAAGTTGGTTAGGGTTAGGTCTTTGTCCCCTCCATTTTTTATTTTAAGGAGAGATGCTAACAGATGCTCTAAGGAAGTTGGTCGCTTCTGTATAACCCTTTGTAGTGAGTTTCTTTGACATGAAATACTTAAGACTTGTCACCCTTCTTCCTTTTTTTTTACTTGCTTCCATTCATTTTGGGTGCCTGGCTATATAAAGGACAAAAGGAGGTTCATTCTGAAACTGGTGAATGGAATTTCTTTTTTCACTGAGGTAAGGTTGCTGTCTAAGGTGACCTTCTCACAACTGTGGTAAAGAAGAGATGTCCTTTCTGAGCTTTCACTTCACAGTCCTCATGGGAAGCATTAAAGTGCTTATGTGGCATTAGAACATGAGTAGCAAAGATGGAGACAGAATTTCAGCTTGTCTTTGTTTGGACTAGTGTGATGTGGGACACATGGATAGAAGTCTGAGATCGTTGATAGAAGCAGGGTTTGTCAGGCAGCTTCTGCAGTAGACGCTGATGACCCGCATGCAAGTCTTTTACAGACCTTGGGAAGATAACCATTTCTTCTGACATTACAGAGCAATAATGGCATTTGACAGAAGAAACCATGAATATTTTAGTCCTTTAAAAGGAGTTAAGAAGTATGCCTAGTGTTGAGTCAAGCTTTTTGAATTATTCAGTGGGAATAAGTGAACCAATTTATTGGACCTCTTCCTTGTTCACAGATCACTCTCAACCTCATCCTTCTTTCCATGACCAGAGTTGCTTCTCTCAAGTGTTCTACAAATAGTTTATACAAATATCAGCCAATAGAACTTGTGATCTCTTTCCTACAACCGTTATTAGCTGTTAGCCTTGTAAAATTTTCCAAATTTTTGCTTTTATATGGGTGTTTGGCAGGACTTATAAAATAAAGTAATGAATCTTGAATAAATGTACTTCTGTGCAACTACTATTTAATGCAACATTTCAGATATGTCTATTTGTGAAGGAAGCAGCCACAGTAGGAACAAATAAGCTCTTATCTGAAAGGTGGATTTTAATGGGGTTTAAGTTGTGTAATAGCCCAACAGGAACTTTCTCAGGAGTGAGGGTCTCATGTTGGCCAGAGCCACCTGTGCGTAGCCCTGAAAATATCTCAGCTATTCAGAAAACCACAACATATAATGTTCACTTAACTGTGTTCAGCAATAGTTTTAAAACCTAGCTGAGTATTTTATTGGAGCTGAACAGTTGCAAATTTGATGAAGAGTGAATATGAAAGGTATTAATATGTTTAAATCAAAGTGAACTTTCAGGAATGTTTCAGAGCCTTGACTTTATACTATTTAACTTGCTTGAGTTTTTGCACTGTGTATTTATTTATTTGCCAAAGGCCCGGTCTTTCTACAAAATTACTCTCTGTAATGGCATTCTTTGGAGGTCTGTGGCTTATCTCGCATTCTTACATTTAGTAAGTCAACACAAACAAGTAAGCCTGGCAGTGTAAAATCTACGTATTGATGTAGTACCTTTCTTAACATCTGATATGAAGCTATACACAATAGAAAAGCCAGAATCTTTCTAGAAAATAGCACAGGCAGTAAATCCCATTCTAAGCCATTTATCTAAGCAAAATGGAGTGTACAAGGTACTAAACTAGCCTGACAACCTGTATTTAGTGTAATGATTTATTTGCTCTTTGGCAAGCTCTAACCATTTACTATTAACTATTGCAGAGGAAAGGTAAGGTTATTATTACCTCATAAAGTAAATAGTGATACTTCACAAAACAGAACATCTGTTCCTGTTATTAAAATATTTGGACAGTTTTAAACTGGTTAATATTTAATCTCATTTGTTAATTATGGGAAGCAATAGTATGTGTTCTGAAGACACAAAAATAAATATTTTTGTGATTAGGAAACTTGTTACACTCCAACAATAATTTTTTTTCTCAGGGTTCTTTTCTTAATCTGAAAATAATGTAGACATTACTTTGGCATTCTTGTAAATACTGAGGCTACTTGGAACTAAGCCTACCAGTTTTAGATGGCTTAAAAAACCCAACCATTATTTATCTTACCGGCATATAAAAAAGAGAAACACAAACAATTTTCTGTGCTTAGCAAAACAGGTTGATATATAGGTATCTAAGGGGACAGGCCACAATATTTTCCTATTCTAGCAACAGAATCTGAGTGCTTCACTTCTGCATCTTTTAAGATTTATTTTCTTATTCTTTTTTTTTTTTTTTTAAAAGAGCCTGAAAATATCCCATTTATATGTTTTAAGGGCGGAGGACAAAAATTGTAAACTAGCCAAGTAAAAGAAAATTATTAGTTTTAAGCCACACCTGGTATTAGGTCCAGTTCACTACACAGCTGCATGACCGTGAGTTTCTTGAAGAAAGGAGGAATGAGCAGGTAGATTATGAATAGCCAGTCCTTCCCAGTCTGTGACTCCATGGATTCTCATATGATTGAAACAGCTCCATAATTGTGGGTTGAGATGGGGACTCCAGAAACCTGAGCTGGGCTGTGCTTTTGTAATTTAAGATGCTGTACCTTTGGCAAGTAACTCACTGCTCTATACTTTTTCTACCTCTCTTTCCTCATGCTAAATGTTTTTCTTGTCTATGCAGAACAGTTTTTAGCAGGGTTTTTTTTCCTCTCTTACTACATTTGCGCAGTACTTAGAATAGTGAGGTCTGTCTCTCAGCTGAAGGCTATCAGTGTGGCATACAGACTCAAAAATTTTGAATGAGACTTTGTGTAAGTGGAACTAGTCTGCTTTGTGCCACCTTCATCATTACATGTGGTAGAATGTCCGAAATCTCTATGCTCATCAACTTTGTTTTCTATAGCACTTTTTCTACAATGTGTCAAAAGCATCTTAAAGAACAATAGCTACTGAGTTGAATAATCAATTATAGATAATAATACAGTACAGTACAGATAGCACAAAGTGTATAATTATAGTATTTGATTTGGTTCTGTTAGAAGTCAGTGGCAATTTAATATTCACATCATCAGTGGATGTAGGAAGCCCACAGTAGATAAATGCTCAGCACTACACAGCCTCTTACTGACCCTCTTCCTCCTCCTCCACCCCTTGAGGGATTGGGAGGAGACTCAAAAGAACATAAAACCTACTTTTTGAAATTAAAACCAGTTTAATAATTTAAAGTAAAATGTAATACAAATACTACTGCTAATAATAATGATAAGAGAAATAATAAGGGGAGAGAATATAAAATTAAAAAGGGGAAAGGAAAAAAAATATAGCAGTGAATGCACAGTACAACTGCTCACCACCTGCTGATCGATACCCAGCCTGACTTGAGCAGCAACATCCCCTTCCTGACAACTCCCACTCATTTATATGCAGGGCATGATGTGCTGTGTTATGGAATACCCCTTTGGCTAGTTTGGGTCAGGTGTCCTGTCTCTGGTCCCTCCCAGCTTCTTGTGCCCCTCCTCACTGGCAGAGCATGAGAGACTGAAAAGATCTTGACCAAGGTAAGTGCTACTTAGCAGCAACTAAAACATCAGTGGGTTTTCAGCATTGTTCTTAGGCTAAAGCCAAAACACAGATCTGTACCAGCTATTGGGAAGAAAATTAGCCCTATCCCAGCCAGAACCAGGACAGCTGTGAATATTGATCAGCTGTGTTCTGTAAAATTTCAGTTTAAGCTGGATCTTTCTGTCCTGCCTCAAAGATGATCTAGAGAAGTTTAAGGTAATATTAGTTTATCCTCTACCAATATAAGTATTGACTTTCTGTTCTCTCTGTGGGCTGCATCTGTATTTAAAATGTCATCTAAGGTCTGTCGTTACAACCTGGAATATATCCTGTTCAGTGGACTTCACCAGTTCTTCTATATAAATATTCACAAGGAAACTGCATTTTTGTGTTGTTTTTTTTTTTTTTTTTTTTAACTTGAAACTAACAACTAATCCCTAATACACAGAATTATAAAATATATAGCTTAGTTGTGACTTGTGATATGATTTTCATGGCCTTGTTTGTACTTACCTGGATAAGTGGAAGCTTTTTAATCTACTTTCTGCTGCAAGGATTTTGGAAAGTGTGGGTTTTAAATTGTATCTCAATGAATTGTAGAACATGGAAGATGAAGAGCCACTGTCCCTGAACATTTGAGCTAATAATTCTTGACTAATGTAAAAGGAGGTCTGGGGAGTGTTTATATCCAGATTTAAATTGTTCATTATTCTTTCCATACAATTAATGATTTTTTGGAGCACAATCTGAGAGTCTTTCCTTTCTCTGTGTTATGTGTGTTCTTTGTGCTGTTCTGGGGTTTTTTTAGGTCTATTTTTGTATTCCATGTATATTTCTCACGTTCTTGATTCTGCTCACATGTCCAGCCTTGCACTGTGACCTTTCTGACAAGATCATGTGACTAAAAGCAGTAGGACCAATAGTCACAGACAGGACTGGACCCATAAATCGTACATATTCCATCCCATTTGTCTCAATCTCGAGGTTAGTCCTCCAAGCCATGATTTCATCTTTGCCTAAATAAGGTTTTGAATATTTCCTTCTTTGTTTTAGCTTGAGGTAGTGACATTGAGGCCTTCAGACAATCATTTCCTAAAATATAAGAGTTGATAATTTAATTATTTCTATTTATTCCACATACATGTTTGTGTGTTGTTTTTCTTCCTTGTTTGTTTGTTTTTAATCTAGGACTATCATAAGCATAGCAGTCTAAATACTGTGAAGCTGTTTTCTTAGTTGCTTTTGTGTTTTCTTCTATGTAAAATTAAGCTGCTTTCTCTTTGCATGGATTTTTGAAACTGCTTTAAACATCTGTCAAAAATGTATCTCCTCTGCATAAAGTGTATAGGTAAGCTTTTGTAATCAAGTTTTAAGAGAGAGGTAGGTTAAGAACTTATGCTCAGTCAGCCATGTGGAAAGTGGTGGAAGAACAGAAGCTGGCCACATAGTATGGCACATAGAAATGTGTGGCAGTTTCTCTGTGTTGTAAGCTTCAGATCTAGCCTCACAGACAACAAAAACTTCAAGATATTAACCCTTGCAGTGCTCAGAAGCTGTTACTCAGTCTGTTCAAAATATTATTTAAAAAAAATATTTTCCTCCCACATTTTGTTTTTTTATGAGAAAAGAGACATTCCATTCTAAGTAATTACCACCCTTCTTTTACAGCCTTACAGCTCCATACGATGAGCTATTGTGCTAAATAATTAGCACATGCCATTCAGAATATTACAAGAATTATATGCAACATCAAGCAGGAACTATACACTGGCACATGACCGTATTTTCCATGAAGCTGCACTAAACAGAAATTAGGTGTTAGCAACAGGTACATTTAAAACAAGTTATTAATTGTTAAGAGGAAAAAAAAAAAAAAAGGAAAAAAACCAGTGTCATATTCAGCCATTAACGCAGTAAAGCATTTTGAAATTTGCAGTGATTTGAACCATGACCTCTTTGAACATATCCTTTGTTCATTTGCATACACAAACATTAATCCTGTGCTAGAACACAAAAATCCATTTACATAAAAACTACATGGTGATTTATAATTTATTAAGTAATTGTGGCTGAGATGTTATTGGAAACAAAGAAAACTATACTTAAATGCCAGGTGCTAAGGAAATATATAGCAGCTTTTTAATAAGGAAGAGGAAATATTTTCCTTCAAGTATGTCACTGATGCAGATTTTCTTTTTGACATATATTTTTTTCATGGAGTTATATGCTCTGAGAGGAGCTATACTACAATATACTGGAAACACTTGAGTTTATATTCTCTGCTTAAATAGTGGGTAAAAGATTATCACAAAATATATCTCTACATTGCCCAGCTAAAGTGCTAGGTCAAGCCTATTAGAAAATTTCTGCAGGGTGTACCTTACCTGTGGATCCCAGCTGAAGATGGAAATTGAGCCATGCAGATTGGAGTAATTTTGGCTTTGAAAACTGAGAAGTCAATGCATGGAGGGAAGCCAATGTGATTGGAAACGTCTCTGGTGAATTCAGGCAGCAGATAAGCAGGAAGATTTTTACATTTGAGTTTTGGGATGAGATGCCTAAAGCACAAATTTGGTGGCGTTGGAAATAGTAGTAGGGTTTTTTTAATGAAATTAAGCCCTTTTTTGTGTCCAGATCCTCTAGCCATTCCTGCCTGTACAGAGCAAAGGACTTAGGTAATTTTAGCTGCACTCTGGATCTCCAGAACATCCTTGTAGCAGAAATTCACCTCATAGTTTCCCTTGGCATTCCAAGCACATGTTTTTACTGGAAGATGAGGAAAGGCTTCAAAATGTCTCAAGGCAAGACCCTAGGCCTTATTTACTTTGAACTTATTCCTTCTGTTCTCCTTCCTTTGCAGCCTCCAGTCTCAATTTTTATTTAATGCTGGGTTATTTCATAGACTCTCTCATGCTCTTCCAGTAAGTTTAGCATTTGTTCAATCTGTATTTGAATTGATTGTATTTGAATTGTCCTGCAGGCTGCAAGGTGTATAGTTCATTGAGAACACATGAGGGAGAGACCTGGAGCCAGCTTTGTGTTCAGAGCTACTTCAAAGCTTTCAGTTCTGTAGGCAAAATTGAAAGGGATAAGAAACTAAAGCCCTGGCTGAACTGCTCCTCTTTTGTCAGGAGGTGTAACAGTAAGAAGTAGAGCTGTGAGAAGAACTTGGGACAGTTATGCTTGTTGCTAGTTCAAGAGGAGCACTGTAGAGGAGGGTTCATCTCAGCAACAGCCTTTTCTCTTCCTCTGTACTCCTGGTCCTGATGCTGGACACGTTTTGAGCCTGGATTTCAGGGACCTGGCTAAAGCAGAAACAGACGGATGCAAGTATCCCTTGGGCTTATAAATGTTTCTTGCAATCACTTGTGAAGTCTAGCTTGACACCAGGGTTGAAATGGTCTTTAGAGGTTCTGTGAATATTTAGGGAGCTGCTGAGCTCTGAAGAGGTCCTTGTTGAACATGTCCAAATATAACTCTACTAAAGGCTTAATAAGTGACCAAATGTAGAAGAAATTTCACAATGATGCCATAAGATGCAGCAGTGAATAAAGAAACCCCATGCCCTGAATAATTCACTATGTGTGAAGCAGATGGTAAATACAGATAGTTCAACCCAAATGACTAAAATTTGGCAAGACTTTATAGCTAGCTTCGTATGTCTTACCTTAAATCATCAGCCTTGACTTAATGGTGGTTATAGGTGGTCTCTGAACTTGGTAGTTTATGTATATTACAGGCTGAGAATTGAGGCAGGGTTTTTGCATCCTCAGCAGTAAACGGCAGGTGCATAAGTTCTGTGGTGGATCAGACACACTATTCTTGAAATTATCCTGCAGAATTGCTAAGATAGAAATGAGGTTTAAATAGTTGTAGGTATCTGGTGAAGTGAAATGTTACTTTACAATTTTCTTCTGATAACACATTTCGAGGCCTTTTAGAAAGCTGAAAATTGATTATTAAAAGCTCATTTTGGGTATATATTCTGTGGGAATTTCTTTGGGAGCTGGGATGAAACTGTGTAGAAGGCAAATGAAACTACATTATAATTTGTGGTTTGCTGATCTTACAACATCTCAAGCCCATGAAGTTTCAGATGGGTTTATTGATACTTTGAAAAATATGTAAAAATAAATAATCAGCTGTCACTATTCATATATGTGCTCTGTTTTCTTTAACATTCTTATGTCACATTCTATAAACTCCAGCAGGAGCTTGGTTTGCTATGTACAGCTTGGCAGCTCTAATGACATTAAGACTTTTGGCAAAAAATATTCTGAAAGCCCCAATATAATATATCCTTTGGAATTTTTTATTTTATTTTTTTAATTTTTTTTTTAATAAAGTGGTTCAAGGTTGCAAATCCCATGGAAACCATGTTTTCCAGAGGACTGGGCAAACAGCTGCATGCCAGCCTGCTTCTGCTCTGCATTAAACTCTATGGTGAAAAAATCTTTCAGTAGTAAGGAAGTTAATACAGTAAATCAGTTTATTCTGTCTACATGTACAATTATAGACTTTCACAGCAGTATTTTTTTATTAATCTTTAATATGGAATTACCATTTTCTTATTTCATTTGCCTGTCCCACTCCTTGTCTTTAAGCTCCAACAGGACAGTGTTCAGAACAGAAAACCGGGTTTCTAACCATCACTATGCTTGTCCAAAATTCCATTAATGACAGAAAAGTTTTTCTGGACCATTGGTTGTGTGCTTCAAGTCAGACTGGGACTTATCATTAGACACAATAATAAGGTGAAAATTTGTGCTTGTGATTTACATTTGTAAGATCAGTTTTGCTCACATACCTGTTTACAAATTCCTTTTTAAGTCACAGCAGAGAATCCTATTGTGAGATCTCTCTTTAAAGTTGAATTAATATTAACTCCGCTTAGTGTCTGGAAAAAAACCTGTGTGTGAGTACCTTGTAAAACAATCTTCATATTGTTTGTGACAGCTGAAAGCATAAAAATACTTTTAAAGATGTTGGTCTGTAGCTGCAACAGTAGTTCCTGATGCTGTAATACAACATTAATAATTAAAAATAAAAATAACTGCATAAAATTTTTAAATTCCTGTCTCAAGTTATGACAAAACTTACTATGTAAGAGGTTGTCTATAACAGAAGTTATCTGGCCTTCATAGTCAAGTCATTGGTTATATTCTCCCTGTGTTTCTTGGCTTAAATGAAGCTGGTGGTTTTCAGCATCTTGTTCAACATAGCTGAGCTCCCTGAAGACATTACCACCTCTACCTTTCCTCCGTGTTTGCCATAGCTCACACAACAGAATTTACCACTGCTTCACTACTTCAGTCCACTGCATTATTGGGTTGTTTTGCATATTTCTTCCTAACCTACATTAGTCAAAATTAGCTCTGTTTGCAAAACCCCTACTCCCAATCATCGCGACAGGAGAAGAATTAGAGGGCAGCTACACATGCAGTTACCCTGGTAAATATGGGGAGTGCTAATCTTATCAGCTTCGCTGTGATACAGCCATTACTGCAAAATCATTAGCCTAGATTATATTGCCAAGTTCAAGCACTGGCAAAAATCACGAGTTTGACTCAACACACATGAGACTTAAAAAAGCAATACGTTTGAAATTTTTTTTATTTGCCTTCTGCTTTTTGGCAAAGGCAGAATTCACATTTCCAAACTTTCTTTAGAGATTTTGAGGGCTAGCAAATAGATCTGTTATAAAAATAAGCTGAGGTGCAATAGTTAGTGCTTTGATTCTAGCTGCTGTGGGTCAAACAGAAATATCACAGGAGTCTGAGAGCTGCCATTAAATCTTGCAGGTGTGCAGCACAGGGAGACAAAGCATTAAAGGTTGCTCTGTCTGTTAAAAGATCTAGAATAATTTTATGAGCTCCTAAAGTTGCTGTTTCTTTGGGAAGAAGGTCTTTCCACAGGAGTCATTACAGAATGAGGACTTCTGAGGACATCTTTGCAAGCCAGATGGTACCAAGGACAGAAAGAGCCCAGTGAGGGAAACATTGTAGTATGCAGCGTGATGACAGTTTAGCAGATTATAGTACAATCTCAAGCTGCTGAAGGGGTGCCTGTAAGGTGATCTAGGTCAGACTATGGTACAGAAGCAACATACTTCAAGTTATCCAGATTCCCTGGGGCCTCCGATATCCTCAGTCTCTGTGCTGGATCAGTAGAGTTTTTGTGTACTACTTTAGTAGACTGAAAAAAGAGAAAAAATCAAAGAGATGTGACGGATGGGCAGCTGTGCTGAGATACTCTTTAAGTTCTGGGGTTGTTCATATCTGTTATTTTTAAGGTCAGCATCTCTTTACGTATGCATGTGTAGGTAAACTCATATTCTAAGAGATGTATATGACATACGCCACCCTGAGGGAGGTATTTTCCTCTTAGAAAATTTCTCTCCTTCAGGGAAAGAAATCATGGGCAGAGATGGGGAACAGGTAGTTGAAGGCCCCAGTGAAACACACATTGTGCTAAGTTGTGGTTCTTGTCAGAGCTCCAGCAAAACCCATTCTCTGTTCATGTTCCGCAGTCAAACTTCATCCTTCACAAATATGTTTGACTTTGTTTATAAACTGCCCTGCTCCAGTGCATGAAGAGTGCTTTTAACTGGGGCTGCCAACCAAAACCAAAGGAAGTCTCCATAACCAGGAGCTAGTTAACGTCTCTTCTCAAAGCTCAGACAACTTTACTGGAAACACGCCGTTTTGGGAATGAGCATCAATTTAAGTTTGTAATATTTGAAAAGAATAGATGCCTCTGCAGGCCAGTGTAGATAAACCACAAAGCACCTACTTGGATCCTTTGCTAGTAGCTTGCAGCTGCATAGCCCCACTTCTGGCCTGGTTTTTTCAGTTCTTAGACGAACTGAATTCATGGAGGTACCTGAAGTTCAGATGTGTGGGCCTCAGACAAAATTAAGCTAGGAAAAACAATGCAGCTTCAGCATTTTCAAGAGCTTTGGTGACTGCTGTTTTACTAGGGATAGAAGAAATACTTTGTGATTATATGGATTCCATTTTGCAAAGTTTTTCCTGCCATGTAAAAACCTAGTGTAAAGTTGGAGGTCCCTAAGTATGGCTGAGCTATTTATATACAGCAGTTTATAACAACTTCTTTTAAATTCTTACCTTGTCATTAATAGAAAAGGAAGAATTAGGACTTAGGTCTACATTTGTGCCTGGATAATACAGAACAATTACTGTTACAATTCTGGTAGAGATATTCCCAGCTAGGGATGCTCCTGAAACCAATGACCAGAATCACAATAATAATGTCTAATAATAATGCCTATTACATAGGCAGCTTATTTCTCTCTTTAATTCGGCTGATGGTTTTGGTAGTGACAGAGGCAAAGCCAGCGTTGGTGATGACTACATAAATTTCTCATGCAGACAGATGAAAGTGTACAGCTTAGCTGAGACAATACCTGCTATTCTGTTAAGACTTACCTAGTTATTAAGCTTGTAGTGACCGCATAAATTGTAGTATTTAAACATAGTGCTTATGATCAGCAGCCTGTTTTAGAGACCTGTTTAGCAAAAGGAACAATTCTGTGTAACTTGAGATGAATTATTTTAGTTGTTATACACAGACTCAGCTCACATGAGAATCCTTGTAGAAACTGGTGTTCAGAGGTGTTGAGTAGGTGTCTGAAGTGTCAAGTTACATACAGATATGGCCATCTCATTTAACTACAAATTAAAGGAAAGAAAGTCTGATATACTGTGAATGTCATTATGCATGAAGGAAAATTTTGGTTCCATGTTTAAATAATATGTGTTGGACAGCTGAAAGTAGGTCTTTATAGAGCAACATTTATCCTCAAGCTGAAACTTTGTAGTGGAAGAAGCAAATTTCACACTGTAATTATAAATCTCTAAAAGCAGGGTTTGTAAAGGAAAAGCTGACAGACTCTTTACTATCATATCACTAACAGAAAGTATATAATACATGGATTTAATTGGATAGTTAATAAATATTGCCCTTTTTTCAAGAGATTCTGAGAGTCATACGCACAGTGAAGTGACTTTGAACAAGAAAAGATGTAGGGGATGAATAGTTTTTATTACCCACTGAAAACACAGAGAACGAAGAGAAAAGGCTATTAATAATTCTGTTTGTGTATGAGATATATAACACGGTAAGCAGAATGAATGCAACAATAAATATATATTTACCAATACACATTCTTTCCTCTGAAATGTCAGTCAATATGTAATGAGCAGGTTGGTGCATTTTGTAATAAATTCATGGTTGAAGTTAATTGTATTGTATTTATAGCCTATAGAGGTGGTTCTCATTTTAGATCAGAACTTTCCTTGGTAATGTGCTAATAACCACAGGTTCCAAGAGGCTAAACTGAGACAAATACAGAAGAATTCAAAACAAAACATGCAGGGGTTCTACATAAAAGTCACTGAATGGAACAGAACTCCTTGAGACAGAAGAGAGGCACACGTGTAGAAGGGATAGATGTACTTGCTTTCATCTATTTTTACTTTCCTTTATCCTTTTCCATTTTGGAATTGTGTATTCTGGGCATTCTGATTAATGTAGGTATTATATATTATTAGAACCTGATCCACTGCCCATTTAAACTTCAGGTGAGACGGAGAAATTGTAAAAAACCTTATTTTCTCTTTGCCAAGAAAAAAAATATGGTGTTGAAATTGGTAACTGGAAGTTAGATGCAGTCTCACGAACTCGGGATATGTCTGTTCTCATCTTCTTGTTTTAAATTTAATGTCTTTCCCAAATATATTCACATGGAACTGAGAAAGAGATATGCCCTTTCTTGCAGAATTGGCTCTGCCCTGGGCTTCTGCTTTGATTGCCTCTCACAATATGCTTCTTGCTCCATTCTGGAGAAATACAATGGATATTGCCCGACTGGCAGAATTCCAGTAGATGCATATGTGCTGGGCAGCCTTATTCTGTCATCCAGAGTACAGTTTTGCTTGTGGTCTGTGGGGAAATATTGCAATAAACTGATACAGTCCCATGGCTGAATTGCTATTGTGTTACTCATTTTATTCAGGCAAAATGCCAATTTACTTGAGTGGGAATTATGCCTGAGTGGGAACCAAGTATAAGGACTTCAGGGTTTTGTGTTTGAAGAGTAGAACAAGGCATTAAGCCATAACGATATACTTTGCTGCTCATTAAAGGAGGACTTTTTTATTTTTCCAGTGAAATTCCTCCGCTATTCAAAAGGGAATGTAAGCAAATGTGTATTTTTTTCATTGTTAATGATAATTTACATGAATTACAATGGAAAGGAAGATCTCTGAGAGAGTGACAAAAGAAAACCTGAATTGGAGAAAATCCCACTAACAGTGTTGATATTGTCTTGAAAAATCTTCCTTTCCTTGGGCAATACCAATTTTAAATTTATCCCTGAGAGGAAATCCACATATCTGAGTTACAGGCTGTTTAATTCTGTTTTATGCAAGCATAGTATGCTTTAGACTTTTTAATTTAAATATTTCAAAGAACCAATTTATAGCAGAGGTGTTACTTTCCTTCTTAAGTACATATTATGCATTTTTTATTACAATTTTGCTACAGCCAAATGTCTTAAAAGCCTGATTCACAAATCACTTCACTGCACTTCAAGAATGAAAAACAAAGAGTATACACTCAGAACGTGACTAACCTTTTGAAATGTTGTAAAGCCTTAGAAATTAGAGTAATTTAGACCTGGCTCTTATTTTTAGGTTTCCGAGTATTTTGGTATTTAGTTTATTTGGTTTGATGATTATCATTTGATGTAGCTGTGGTTATTCAAAAATGCTGTCTCCATGACAGCCTTGTAAATGAACCTTTTGACTCATACACACTCTCTTTCTTTTAAAAATAAATCTTATTCACAGAAAAAGCTTGCAAGCAAAAATATATACAATTTCTTTTGCTGTGGGAATACCATGTGGCTTAGCCCATGTTTACTCTTGAGTAAAAGTGATTCTGACACTGCATATTTCCATATGATTCAGGGAGAAAATAGATCCATAAAGTGATGGGCCCCAAAACTGATGCACTTTAGGAAATTAAATTGTTTTTGTGGAAGAACTGTGAAGGTTCAGAGGAACATCCTAAACTTGGCTGGTAACAAAAAAGAGAGTGATTTGTTGTTTGTGACTGATCACTCACAGTTCGCCTGGAAAAAATTGGTCATGCTGGATGGGACTGGCTCGAATCCTAAATTGCAGCTAAGCAGGTCTCTTGTAGGTTTGTTACCCAGGATGCCAGCCTAAGTATTTCTAAATCTCTCTGGTCCAATATCCTCTAACTGCCAGCAGCTGCATCAGTGGAGGTTATAAGGTACTCCAGGTCAGCAGTCTAGTCCAAAATTTGTTCGGCCTTGTATAGACAGCAACATAAATTTTGTGTCTGGAGAATGGGAAAGCTAAGTTGAACTTTGCCTTCAGGACATGCTAAACTAGTCATGTTCTTGTCTCTGCCAACATGTATAATCTGCTAATTGGCTCTCACATTAGCTAGGCATACTAACGTTACGCTTTGGACAAGGCCTTCCAGTTGATTCATATCCAGCAGTCTGATGAAGTATACTGATTGTTTTAATTGGATACTGAATATTTTATCTGATATTAAGTATATTTCTATCCATACGCATTTATAATTAACTTATTTTAATCCTGCCAAACTCCTGTTTTCAGGAAAAAGAGTTGTAGGTTGTTTTTTTGGGGGGTTTGTTTTGGGTTTTTTTCTGGCATGGAATTGCAGTTAGCAGTTTAAAGTTTGGTTTTGTTTAATTTCGTTGATCTTTCTTTTGTATTATGAAAGAAATTTAAAACTGTGGAGTTGTAATAGAAGGAAGAGATGTCCCATTCTCCTATATACATAGCAGTATGATAGTTACTGACAGTGCTCAAGCCCATTTTTTTTAGTAGATGCAGTGGACCATGTTATGAAAGATTGTATTTTAGTTGAACTGGTTTTAAATCTTTACACTGTGTGATATAACTGGTGAGCACTTAATATTAACCAAACATTATTAATTGGAATAGCATCTCATTAGGCCTAAAAATGAATCAAAATTTGTAACAACAAAACTGTTTGACCCTCTCACATTATCAGGTTGCCTGTTATTAATCAGACCAGGTGATGACAAGTTTGTAATGAGTATCAATTAACATCATTATTTACAGTGCAATTGTAGGTAAAGACCTTAACCAAAACTAAACCCTCATCATGCTAGATATTCATTAGGTATAAAGGATGAAATAATTCTGCACTTTGAGAGTTTACAATCTTAATTGACCAGGCCAACAGTCTCAGGTGGAAGAGGTTAAAGGGTATTCCCAAGGTCAAGTACGGGGGTGTTATTAGAAGAGAGAGGAACTTACAGAGAAAAAAAATAGTGTATGCTTTCACAGTAATTCTGTGCCACAGCAGAGGCAAGGTTTTAACTACAAAGGTCGATTTATTTTGAGTATGACTGTGGAATTTTTTTATGATTAAGTATGCTGATAGGGTCCATTAAGAACACGTGAAGGAAAGTGAAACAGACTTTTTTATTTCAGTAGACTATTGACATGTAACTTTAGCTACCAGAGAAGCTTATGCAGATTCAGCCTACCTCTTGATTAAATAGAATGCTCCAAATGAGCACAGTGTATGCTGTGGACACTCTATTCCTAGTTGAGAAGAAAACTCTCTCTTCCTGTTGAGATACTCCTGTTAAGAATTCCAGGATAACATTGACATTTCTTGCAGTATGGGCATTGGTTCAGTCTCAGTCTGAGATCTACCATAAATCCCTAAACACTGCATGCAGTACCTACATAGCCAATTATTGCTCACTGTAGATTTCTACATGTTATTTATTTTATTTTTTTATCCCTGCATAAAGCAGCTTGCAGTCTTCCTATTATCAGACCATTCTTTTAATTTACTGAGATAGTTTTGAATTCTAAGCAACTCCTTGCCATTCCTCCCACATTTTGTAAATTTATTCTTTAAATAAAAATTTTGAATATTGCTGGATTTGGATAAAGTTCCTTAGGAACAATATCCCAAGTATGAAGTTAATAGTCTTTTAGGCAGCTTTTTCTTTTTCTGTAGTAATGTATTTAGATCATATTTCCATTGTATCTTAGCCACTAATTCTACAGGTTTTCTGGATTCTTCTTTTGTGAATCTCATTTCTCTAATAATACTTTCTTGTTGTCCCTTGCTTTTTGAATGACAGCTTTTTCACAGTAACTTTCAAATTACTCTGCACATTCAAGTTTTTAGTCAGACCACACTAATCAGAATTAAGTCTGAAATGGCATCTCCATCTAAATCTGGAGTCTTTGGTTCTGTGTTCCAACAGACTGTTGGGACAGCTTGTGTCCTTCAGCATTGCCAATCCAAAAAATTATATTATTGTTGCCATTTGGTTTTGGGCTCTTTATTAACTGTTCAAAGAAATGCTTCATCTGCCTATTCTGGATTTAATGGTCAGAATTAATGATATTGGGCTACTCTGAGGAGTTATTAAATTGATTAATCAGTTTCCTGCACTATCAGACTATCAACTCTCACCAACCCTAAGTTATCATTGTAATCTCTCTGACTCCATGTCTAAATGATTGGTGTGGCTGCTCATATTGTACGCAAGAAGCCAATGAGAAGGTTGCCAGAGTGTTTTTGTATACACCATCCCTCCCATATGCAGGAAAACCTCATCGATTATTGTATTGCTGCATTTAGAATTTTCTGTTTTAAAAGCTGGGAAGAACCCTAGGGAAGAATCTTGAGAAACATATGTATTTGCTTCTGAAGGGCAGGTGCAGCCAAGTCTCTCTCTAATATGAAATGCTTAGTAAAAAAATGGTGTGGCTTGCAATTTGCAAGACACTGGCCATTTACAAGGCCATTTTCTCACTGTTGAGGCACAGTCCCTCTTTAAAATGGTTAGCTGAAAGCGTCCACAATGGAATCCTAAAAGGCATAATTAAAGAAGTCATATTGAAATGATCAAAGACAGTGCAAATTGAGTTCTGGTTTTGGGAGTATTAGACACATTTTCAAATCATCATACTATCATATTGCAGTAGTAAGATGAGAAGAGTATTGAAAAGATTGTACTGACTAAAATTGCTGAATCTGGGCTTCAACAAGATAAATTTCCCTCAAAGTAATCCAGTATTAGACACTTGAGAGCAAAACAAAAGCCCTACTCCAAATCCCAAAACACAGCCTCACCACCAGAACTATGCAATCTATTGCCTTTGAAGGGTTTGCAAAAAAACAGGCATTATTTTTGTGCTTGAACAACTGCAAGTGAGTTATACACATGTTCTGAACAAAAGTAGACTTGAAAAATTTATTTTCATTGCTCATACAAAAAAAAAAAAAAAACCCAACAGACAAGCAAGGTAGGTTTTTATTTTACCCCGAATGAATCTCTTTTACTTTAGTATACTATACCTTGCTGTATCTTTTTTAAATATTTAACTTAATGCTTATCAGAGTAGTCCTGTGAGTTTAATATTTTACTGTAACTGTTGTAGTAAGAATCTTGACCATTTGCTTAATATTAAGAAACCATTGCTTAAATGGCATTATTAAAAATAAATGCATATTTTCAGTAGTCCAGATATCAATTGTCTTCATAGAACAATTGCATCTTCATACACACCCTTGTTTTGTAACAATGTTACTTTGAATCAAACTGGAAAAAAGAATTCCCTAAACTTCTTCCTATTAAAGAATAATGTTAATTGGTTAGTGTATATAGAAGAAGGTTATATGGCCCATTGACTTTATATAGATTGAAATGCTAAGCAGGGCTAAGTAGAAGCATCAGTAGGGAATAGAGGGTAAGCACTCATCGGTTTTATGTTCTCTTTTCTATTTACTGCTTACCCCTTACAGTGTTTTACAAGTAGATAAACAAAGTTTTCTTGAGTGCTTAATAAATAAAAATGTATTTTTGCTTTTGTTGGCTAACCTGCTAGATCAGTTGTGAGAGAAATAATCCCTACGAAGAGGATGCCTAGTGTCAATCACAGGTATTTGCTAAGAAGAATTACCTGAGAGAGCATCCAGGCTAAGAAAAGGTGTCGCTACTCAAGACCTTTTTTGAGTCTGAGAGACAGCCATTTCAATGGCAAAAAAGATTGTAGACATTTGTAACGGAGATGGGATCTCAAGACATTTGCCAAGTGTGTCAGTTCCACAAGAAGAAAGTGATGCAATACTTGATGGTAAGAAAAAGTGACAACTTTTAATGTAGATGAAGAGGTCTGATTAACTGAAGAGCACAAAACGGAAAATGGAGGTGGGATATGTGTGTATAACTGCCTTTAAAAGAGTTAAGGAATTACCGCAGTTAATGGATTATTGATTATCCACAGAGTAGCATAGTTAAACAAAAACAACAGAAAAACTTTTGCAGTTGGTATAATTTGGAGTACACATGTGATGGCTTACCAGAACTCAGATGGTGGATGGTAGTATTTAGAACCATGTTAACTCAGCCTGTATGCTTTCACACAGGTTTCTACTACACTTATTTCTTCTTTACTTGAATATAAAATCAGAATTGGGTTTTCTTATCTGTACTTGAAAGGCACTCATGAATGTCTAAGGACTAATTCTTGTTTAGATTAGGGCTTTCTTCCACCTTCAGAAGGATAATGAATGAAGGATTCAGTTTTCAGCTGAACATAAATACGATTCATTCAGTGCAGAGTGTGGTTATCTGAATACAAGACTATTGGCTGTATCCTACTGAATACACTTTGCAAGACATTCACAGGCTTCCTAACAATGTCCTCCTGAGACCTTCTATGTAATGTGTGGGGTCTGAGACTGGAATTTTTCTGACTATTTTTCACAGCTAAAAAGAAATAAATTAAAAAGTTAAAGAATTTCAGCCTTTTGGAAATGTTTGCATGGTGTTTAAAAATAAAGCCTAGTCCCGGTCTCAGTGAAAGTCTGGTGAAATTATAAAGGCAAATAAAAATGGTTTCTAAATTTTTCTACCCTGTTAAAGTAGAAAGCCCTACTTTGAAATCCCTCACATCTTGACATCAGGAAAAAAGCTTCTAATGTTGATTTGTGAAAGCTGGGGAGGATGCAGCAATTCTAGCTACCCCAGATTCATAGATAAATTTTCTTACTTTTCAGTCAGTCCCCCTAGAAGATGCATTTCATTCAAGCTTGATCTGATGAAGCTTTCTCGCAAAGAGCTGGCATTGGAAGTTGTGAAGGACCTGACACATTATAGCCATTTACTGTCTCTGAAATGAAAGATACAACTGAGTTCAACCAATACTTGCCTTTTCCCTGCAATCACTAGAGAGCGATTGTGTGGCATACACACAGCTGGTACTAATGGCAGATTACATTCTCAGTGCTCTGTTGGGAATCCAGCATAGATGTATCCCCTGGAATTATGTGATTTGCTGGTACAGCATTTTCCTTGCGTGTAAGAAACATTTCTTGAATGTGTGAGCACAAATTGAGGGGTGCTGAAAGTTAAAAGACGTAATGAACAAAAAAGAAAGCACTGACAAATGAAAGTAATGTTCCTAAAATTAATTGTTTTAGTCTCTTCTTATATCTTTTTTTCTTGTTCGTTCTTCTGTCTGTCCCTGCAGAAAGACTTCCATCCTCCTTGGAGCTATCCAGAACCAAGATCAGCAGTCAGTCACTGCCTTGTCTAACATTTCCTGAGTATTTTGCCTCTATTCCTAACTTAAGGCACTGATGTTGTGGTTTTGGGCCGTAACTACAATTCCCAGTGGAGTATTAAGTGGTACAAAGATAAAAAATTAAGACAAAAGGTAATTGATATTCTTAATAAATTCCTATTCTCATTTCTGTCAGTAAGAATTTTTTTTTTTTTTTTTTTTTTAAGTATTATGCTGTATGTCAAATATATGACACGTCATACCTTGGTGTACAATTGTTTAATTGGTGTCTTATTCCTTCAGTTGAAAATGAAGTAATAAAACATCAATATTCCTTTTCTAATTGACAGCTCATTTCTGTCATGTATTTAAGAGGAATATAGCATCAATTTAATGATGATTGTGTGACATTTAGATATTTGACCCAAGCTTCAAATGTTAGAACAACTTGTGAGTGGAGAAACTTTGTTCCACTTACTGAAATGATGTTAATTAATTGTAATGTTTATATGAGAAGAGGAATAAAAGAAATTTGCCCTGTCAAAATGTTTGTTATTTAATATCAGTGTTTGCCGGTTGATTATTAGAAAGGCACAGACACAGAAAAGTTTGCAGTTGTGGAAATATGCAGATGATCTGTGTAGCAGTTGGTATGTGAAAATTTTGTTCGCCAATCCTCTGTTTGTTCAATCCTCTGTTCTTCCAGGTGACAAAGTTCACAGCATTTAACCCCTGCTTTCTTAGATGGAGGAGGTCATGTTAAGCAAAACAAAATACTCTGCATCTTCTCATGTCTGCACCACGAATTTCATTATCTGCTTCCATGCAAAGTGCTCATGGAGGTGTTGTGAGCCAACATTTGAATAGCTGAAGCTTCCTGTTCATGAAGCTATAACTTGTATGAAGCTATGTCTGTAACTCACATTCTATATCAGTTTATCTCTTAAAATTTTTGGCTAGGATTTTTTTTGGCTTTCAAATGTCTGAAGATAACCTGTGGAGCATTTCCTGATTAGTTACTGTGTTTGACCAGTAGATATAGATGAAATATGGATGACAGAGAAGGTGGCCTGGTTTCAGCAGGTGACAAAAGATCATAGTAGGCTTCTCACAGAAGATAAAGTAGATTTGTGTTGGTCTCTTCTGATGAGTCTGTTCAGCTGTCTCAGAATCACAGCCAAAATATAGCTGCTGCTCTCCAAGCAAAGTCTAGACATGATGGAAAGCTGGAGCTGATATGCTGATTTTCATTTGCTGTATTTGGAAAAACTGGTAAAATGTTAGAAGAGTGAAATTTCTGCCCTGTGTTGTAATGGCTTCTCAGTTCCCTTTTTTCACTTAAATTACTTGAATTCCAAGTGTTTTGCAAGTGCTTGCAAATGATACTCAGGTGCCCCCCATACTGTAACTGTTTTGTCTGTCCCATAGGTGAACTTTTCCTAACTGCCCAGATCTTATGTNNNNCCCCTTCTTTTATTGCATCTTCCACCAATATACTTTTGCACCTTTTCCTAGATGGCCTCCTCTGCATAATATGATCTCAGTATGTTAAACTTTGCACATTAAAAGCTCTCTTAAAGATAAGATTTTTTTTTGTGCTGCATACACTGAAGCCAAATAATGTAGGTATCAATTGGCTATTGTTCCATCTCTTCAGCTTCTGCGGTGATCTGCTTTTGAATGAGGAACCTGAAAAGAGGACTGCCACTGGTAGGGTATTAGAAAAGTAACTATCTTCTCACAGGTACCACTGTATAGATCAGCTGTCAATAACTCATGATGGTGGAAAGATGAATGATAATTCTGCCTGATCCTTTAAGTGTGCAGTGAGGTAAACTGTCCTTGTGCACGCAAGCAACTCCATAGATTTAAACAGCAAACAGTAGCTGCATAGAACTCCATTTCCCGTTAATAAGCCAACAGCTTGATCCAAAACTCATTGGAAAGACTCATTAGAAGTCTTTGTGACATAAATTCCATTTCAGGCATGAAGAAGCAAAACATAAAGGGTATTCAAAATTCTTATTTGGTAATTGTCATTGATACAACCAATATGATTTCCTATTAAACCTGAGTTGTAGACAAATGCACACTATAGGTGTGTATTTTTGGGAATCGGCCTTAAATGTTCCAGTTGCTTGTAACTTTAATCCTTAGTTGCAGGCCAGCACTCTCCTAAACTATGTGTGTTTCAAGAACCTGTTCTAAGGTGTTTATTGTCACTGTGAGAAGTTTTTCCTATTACCTAAAAACCTGGGTTGTAAAGGTTTTGAGGTTCAAACAAGCAACACAGAAGTCTCATGACTGCATAAATTGCCATACACATGTGGTCAGACTAGCTTGTTGCAGAGATCCTGCTAGTCTCCTGCTTTTAAGAATCATTCTGCTGTACTGCAAATGACACCTTTGTAAGAGTTATAATTTTTCCCCTCATAGAACTTACATTCTGAAGAAAGCTTGTCAAAACATAATTGTAATTATGTAGCACAATATTTTGTACATTTAAAGATGTTTTAAAACTTATTATATATCTGAAGCTTCCAGATTTGAAACTGCAGAAATGTGTAACTACATTGCTTTTATCTTTTCAGTTCAAGACAATTGTTTCACCTGTTTAGTTTCACGCCAACATTTATCCTCTGATTCTCCTCTTAGTACTACTTCTCAACGAACTCTCATATTTTGGTAGTATTGTCAGTATAGAATAACCTTATGAACTCCACTAATAATGCACAGACTAAATCATTCGAGATTTTAAGAATTACTAGCTACATATCTTGCCTTTTATGTATGTAAACTGAAAAACCAACAGTGACTAGATAATAGGAGGCAAAAATGACTAAAAAGAAGAGAGACGTATCTCTAGTCTAAACAAAACAGTGTATTTTTAATTGAAATAACATTCAGTGGAACTGAACATCAAAACATTTAACTTTTTCAAAGTTTTCAGCATTAAAGAATTAAGATGAAACACAATTAGGAAACAGAAAACTGCAACATTGTAGAGGATGGTCACTTTTTGTATGTCATGTGGCTTTAAAAACAAGTCAGATAAATGATGATGCCATTAAAACTGAACTAATTAAAGAAAGCTTCTTTTAAGAACTCATTAACTGCAACCTCATTTGCATAATGATGCATATTAATTAAGTTTTAATGAATCTGAATTTGCACCAAGCCTATTCATGTTGGCTTTGAAACAAATTGAACAAATTAGTTAAAAGCTTTTTGGAATCTACTTTTCACACCAAACAGGATATGAATGCAATCATCTCCTCAAAAAAGAAATATTTTTCTTTTAATTTAATTCAAAGGTATGCAGACCCATCTATTAATTATTTTTAAATGCAATAATTTCCACCTTTTCTTTGCAAAATCAACAGTATTACTCATTCTTGAGCGGCATATATTATAAATGTATGTTGTGGGATAAAATCATTACAACCAATT
>JBCJKH010066609.1:0-11980 GCA_039877255.1 Loriculus beryllinus | reverse complement strand
TTGGTCAGTTTGGGTCAGGTGTCCTGTCTCTGCTTCCTCCCGGCTTCCCCTCCTCCCTGGCAGAGCATGAGACTCACTAAGTCCTTGGTCAGACTAAACATTACTGAGCAACAACTAAAAACATCGGTGTTATCAGCGCTGTTCCCAGGCCAAAAGTCAAAAACACAGCGCTGTACCAGCTACTAAGAAGGAGAAAAATGACTGCTACTGCTGAACCCAGGACACCTACTCAAAGACTTGGAGTCAATGGCTCAATGTCCAAGTGGAGACCATTGATGAGTGGCATTCCTCAGGGGTCAGTACTGGGACCTGAGATGTTTAACATCTTTGTTGGCAACACGGACAGTGGGATTAAGCATGCCCTCAGCATGTTTGATAATGACAACAAGCTGTGTGGTGTGGTCAAAACAGTGGCAGGAAAGGATGTCATCCAAAGAGACCTGGGCAGGCTGGAGAGGTGAGACAGTGTGAACATTGTGTAGTTCAACAAGGCCAAGTGTAAGTTTCTACACCTGGACTGGAACAATCTCAAGCACACCTATAGAATGGGAGAAGAATGGATTCAGAGCAGCCCTGAAGAGAAGGACTTAGGGGAGATAGCTATCAAGAAACTCAACATTAGCCAGCAGTGTTCACTGGCAGCCCAGAAGCCAATCGTATCCTGGGCTGCACCTCCAAGAGCATGACCAGCAGGTCAAGGGAAGGGATTGTCTCCCTATACTCGGCTCTCATGAGACCCCACCTGGTGCACTGCTTTCAGGTCTGTGGTATTCAATATAAAAAGGACATGGACCTCTTAGAATAGATACAGAGGAGGGCCATGAAGATGATCAGAGGGCGGGATAGCTGGAGTTGTTCTGCCTGGATAAAGAATGGTCTGGGGAGACCTCAGAGCAGCTTCCAGTGCCTAAAGGGGGCCTACAAGTAAGCTAGAGAAGGGCTTTTTAAAAAGGTTACGTAGAAATAGAACAAAGGAGAGTGTCTTTAAACTGAAAGACAGGAGATTTAGATTAGACATTAGGAAGAAGTTCTTTGCTGTGACAGTGTTTAGGCACTGGAACAAGTTCCCCAGAGAAGCTGTGCCTGCCCCATCCTTGGCAGTGTTCAAGGCCAGGCTGGACGGGGCTTGGAGCAACCTGGTCTAGTGGAAGGTGTCCCTGCCCATGGCAGGGGGTTGGAACTGGATGAGCTTTGAGGTTCCTTTCAACCCAAACCCTTCTATGATTTTTTGAGTTTTATGATTCAGTTCATCTTAAAAGCATCATCTAACCTGTTACAGGAAGCCGTTTCTGGTTTCAATAGGCACCTCATGCTGATGTATCTTCTTAATGGTTGTTACAGATCAAATGCATTCAGCAGGTCTTTCTCTGCTGACTTGGCACTTCTTTCATCCCTCTGGATCCATACGTGCAGCTCTTATTCATCAGTCCTGTGCACAAACAGTTGCATGCAGCAGAACTCAACTTTAACAGAAAAAAATAAATGCTTTTAAAATTATGTTGCTTCATTATGAGTGCTCATCAGAGAAGTGCTCTGGAGCCAGGGGACAATTAATGATAGCTTCACATAAGTCTGATATTCTGTTTTAGATATACAAAGTAAATTTTAGGTTTTGTGCAAGGCCCCCCATTAACTGTTGTAGAGACTAGTGTCTTATTCTCTTCATAGAGATCTGCTGAGACAGCAGATCAGATTTTCTTACAGTATTTTCTTCTGCATTGAAAAGTTTCTATCTTTCTCCTACTTTCTGTGGCCAAGTCAATCCATGCATTGCACTTCTGTGGCAGAAGAAACACTCTGATTTTTGTTCAGTTGGAATTTGTTTATTTAAAACCAAGCTGAATTTACATGCTTTGCATGAAAACCTGAATATTCATTAGAAAATAGTGATTTCTGATCACTAAAGACTTCAGCATCCTCCACCTTAAAAGTCCTAGACAGGAAGTTCTGATGGGGACAAAAGATCATCTTGTCTAGGCAAAACACAGATCCTAATTTGTATATAACATGTCGAACAAACTACCTACTCACAAACACCAGATTAAGGTTTATTCCTTCTTTAGAACTGATCTGCTTATGGAACATGGCAATGGTTTGTTGTTTATCACCCCTGTGTGGCAGAACTCTAGCTGGAATATTAGTTACCACCCATTCTGAGAGAGGTGTTGTTAACTGACACCCATGAACTTACTCTGTGAGTCTACTTCAGTCATTGATTTGCTTGTTGCCCTCATCTACATTATTTCAACACTGAGGTTTTTTCTTCCAAGATAATAAAGTGGTAACAGGTTTTAAAGTCAATTATAGCCCTACACATGGAATAGTTAATACCTAAAAAAAAGCCCCAGCAGATAATTTAAAGGCTAGCTCTGAGCATAATTTACAGCATAACTTGCATATTTAGATTGACTGCATCTTGGGATGCTTAGATTCGAAACAGATGGTCAGGTGATTTGAAAATCACTCAAGGAAATCTGGAAATTAGCTCACAGCAACTTGAAGGAATATCTGCTAGATTGAGCAGGGAGAAAGATGGGGCTGTTGATGGGGCTGGAGAGTACAATAGATGTTTGGTTCCATAGACCAGAAAGAATAATTTTATGGGTTATGAATATGCTATTCACCATGCTACATACTTAGGAAAAGAGAGACACATTCTGACAGGCAATGGTTAGTTGCAGGCAGTCAAAAATCAGTGCCAATATAGAAACAGGAAATTTACCTTATAAATAAACATGACTAAATATACGAAGACTCCAGGAATTTGAAGTGACAGTTAAAGTGGCACCTTGTGATTCATCATATTTGATCCCACCGTATCAATGTCACATTGCAGAAGAGGATAATAAGCTTCTCTCCTCATCCTTGCCATCTTTCCAAACCAAGTTATTCATATTTAAGGGGGTGGAAACTGGAACAGTGGTTTTGAGAAATAGAAAAAAGAAGGGATGTCTGGGTTCACTATACTCAGATCATGCCCTCAAGTAAAAAATGTTAAGATGCTTCAGCAGCCGGTAGGGAGGAAGAAGGTAACATTTATCCCTCTATAGGGATGCCATTCTTCCCTCATGTTTTGATCTACGATCTCCTGTCCAGCCATGCCCTAAATTAACCCTGTTTTGTGTTCTACATACAATTTAATTGACCCATCTTACTTAATGGAGAAAGTGACTTCAAACTCCCTTAGGCAGAGTCAAATCTCCCTTTAGCTAGATGACTGCCCCAGCTATTCAGTTATTGGGTAAGAAAAGTGACAGCAAAGCCTTCTCCTTCTCCCATTAGGAGTCTGAGTCTTCCCAGGCAGTGTGTGGTGCTCCTAACACTTCACCTGGGTGCTGGCCAGAACCCTGGAACCCAAATGCTGAAATGCTTTACACTAAAAGATCTGCTTCTCCTGCACCCTTTCCAGTCCTACACTTAGAGCTGAAATTCAGAATTCAGTAGCTCTGGGATTTCATGCAAGGATCTTGCTAGTGGAGGCACAAGAGTCTATGCAGTGTGTCATAGCTGGAGAAGGCAGTTGGCAGCTATAGCACTACTAAAAAGGAACTACCACCACAACAGACAACCCCTTTTGGTCATTCAGCTGACTCCACTAGTAGAGTCAGACTTTCTTTACTGTTAGACTTTATTTTGCTTAAGGAGAGCCCCCAGTCTATGCACTGGACCATACTTTTCTACATACCCCACAGCGAACTGCCTATACAGGAACGTCGTGAACACAGCTCAGTGTTCATCATTAGCTTGTCAAAGCCTGAGGTGGTGCACTTGAGTTTCAGGAAACACAAAATACTGATGGCCCAGGATACTTTCTAAAGATTTTCCATGGATCAGCAATAGCCACATAAAATGGAGATGGTTTGAAAGAACATTGCTTTCCAGCAACATCTGGAGACCACTGCTTCTAACTGTATGCTATCTCCAGAATTCTGCAGAAATGTCAGCAATGAGCATAAATTTCGGTCCAGGTGAAAGACACTTCTCTCCTTAAAGATGGTACTTTTTGCATGTGCATCTTGAACCCTTGACACTGACAACTATCTAATGCCTTTTCTTATTAGTGCTGTATTAATATTAGAAGTCGGACTGCAACAGTTGGAAATGCAGAAGTTAACTTTTCACCCTCTCCAAAGTGTATTCATTTTGTTGTAATATATACGTGGTACTTGCACATTCATCAGTATTTGAAATCCAGTCTTTAAATTGTCCTATATATGCACATATATTTATAAGTTAATAAAAATATACCCTTTCCACGATTTTTTTCTACAATGAAATAGCCTGTGAGCAAATTACATTTTCTTTTTACTGTTTACTCAGCACAGTGAAAGAATATATTGACTGCTAAGTTTCTATGACTTTTTCCTTTACAGTTTAAGAAAATGGACTCCTACTCTTATTAATTTCAAGTATTTTCCTTGTTGTTCCATAAATTGTCACTGCAGCTCTGACCTCTTTGCAGATTTACAGGTAGAAAGAATTAAGACACCTATTTATTTATAGTCATTTCCAAAACAGCTGTGCATCCACATGCTCCTCACAAGAGTTTTATGTACTGTGGGTGTTTCAATCATAAAACCATGTGGCTGGCATATAAAACCAAATCCACTTCAAGAGCTGAATTCCTTAATTGGATGCCTGGGGCCATTATATTAGCCTGTGAGTTATATCTTTTATTATTCTTTTCCTTACTTTTCTTTAGCCACTGACTTAAAAAACCTGTACATACGGAAAAGGATGATTTGTTCCCATTTCATTTCTTCAATTATTTGATGTGAAAGATCCTACATAATCTTTTAATCCTACATAATCACACTGTTAATGAGTAAATGGTGTTGATGTGGAAGCAGCCTGGTTCACTCTATGCTGTGAAATCTCAGGTTCCTACTTGAGTCCCTGGACATAAGACTGATTAGATGCAGCTCACTGGAGGAATGGAGTTAGTCAACCCTGTTAAGCAAGACTGAGGGCTGGGTCTTCCAAAGCTTATACTACTGCATAAAGCACATAATAGAATCATAGAATACCAGGTTGTAAGGGACCTCTAGGATCATCTAGTCCAACCTTTCTAGACAAGCATGACCCAGACAAGATGTCCTGTTCAGCCAAATCTTAAAAGCTGGGGAGTTCACCACCTCCCTGAGGAGATTATTCCAATGGCTGATTGTTCTCCTTGTGAAAAATTTTCCTCTTGTGTTGTCAGAATCTCCCCAGGAGTAACTTGTACCCATGACCCCTCATCTTTTCCATGTGACTCCTTGTAAAAAGGGATCAAAGGTAAAGTGCAACAACAACAACAAAAGTCACAAACTAAAACCAAGCAACAGCATTACTGTTGTACAGCATGACAGAGAACTATATGTTGTTATTAAAAATTAATACGGAAAATTAATGGCATAGGGATAATTCAGGTCCCACACAACAGACACTCAAAGCTTGCACAATAGACAGAGCCACCACCTGGGTACAGGATGGAAACAGATGGCCCCAACCAACATGAGATGAAATTGATGCCGATCAGTATAAGAAGGGCAGGCAACAAATCATCAACAGCCTCACAGATGGCAAAGTACTCAAGATGGCCTGTGCCACTGAGGCCTCCTGAATGGTTGATAGTAGGAGAACTTAATCAGTTTAATCCTTTCCCCACTGACAATATCAAGGATACTCTCTCTATACTAAAAACTTATCAAACCAAGTCATGTTTGTGTATTGAACACTGATTTAGAGTATTTAAAATGTAATATGAAGCTGATACAGGCTCAGGCCCATGCCCAGATCCACTGTTGTTGACATTTGCCTGGATGTGAGTTAATGTCACAAAGGATGCCAACTGGCTTGTCAGGATGAACACATGACTCGGTCAAGCTCATATTCCACTGCAAGAGGCAGGCTGAGCACAACTGTTTTGTGGGCTCACAACCGAATACCAAAGCAGTGCTCAGAGAATTACATGGGATTAGCTGTGTGTCTAAATGACTGCATAGACACAATGATCTTGAAGGAGGACTTCACCAGCTTTTGCTAGAGAAACACACATATTGAAAACAACGAAGAAGAAAAAGCCCTTCATTTTCCTTCAAGTGAGGTGTTTCACTCACTCACTGTGAATATCAGGAGGTGGTCAGATCACTTAATGGGTTACTGGAACCACTTCTGGTAAGAAATCAACAACAACCAAGTAGAAGATGGGCTGAGGACATGCTGTACTGCTGAAGTGCAGCTGTAGTGCAGCTGTAGTGCAACTGTAGTGCTCTCAAGTGCATCAATTACACATCAGATTTTTTAATAATATCAGGAAAACTGGCAAATACATTTCTGGTTAACCTAATAAATTATTTCAGCATAATTAAAAGGTGATAAAAAATAAGGACAATATTTGATTTATAAAATGCCTAAGTGATTTCAGATGGGAAGATAAAAACCCATACTTTTAATCCAGCATAGAAAACAATTGAGAAAACCCTGTTAATAACCTCATTCTTTAATATATTCTGCCGCTTTACCCAAAGTTGCTTTTGGGTAAATTGCTCATTTTAGAGATTTCTGGTTTCCTGGCAATTAAGAGAGAAAATAATAATTATTGTTACAGTTAACAATTACTGCTACTGTTAATAATTATCATAATGTTCTATCAGAGAACATTATTCTGATTTAGGCAGAGGCATTGAGTTGTCAACATGGCAAAGTTTCTGGAAATAAAATGAGCTTTAGATAAAATTATGTTTGCTTGTGATCCAATGAAATGGAAGGAGTGTATATGCCAAACTGATGATTAGGCTATAAAAAGACTCAACAATAACTAATTCATATGTAATAGCATGCATTTGTTTATAAGGTTACAAAGCCTGAAAAGTTCTTATTGTTGCAGACTTGATACTTGAGAGTGAACATAAGGCTGTCTGGATCACAGCATCGTTTTTGTAACTTATTATTAAATCATGGTACAGATAGCAAATAAAGCTTTTATGACTGGAAAATTGTTTCATCTAGCATAGCAAATTGCTGGAAGAGTCCTTTCTTAATTACAAATTTTACTCAGTTCTTTGGTTCTATCATGCAAATGTTTCCTTAGAAGAAAGCACTGCCAAACTAAATTAGAAACAAGTCAGGGGTTTATGAGCTTTAAAATATGGCTAAAGCAGCTCTCAGAAATACATTCTAGGTGTAAGCTAGGGAAAAGTAGTGGAAGATCACAAAATCAGATTCCCTTTAGTGTAAAATACTCTTGTGGTTGAAAATGGGGCCACATCAGGACCACGTTCTCTAAAGGATGGTCATGGGGTAAATCATGAAAAATTGGTAGAAATTCTACCCTCCTTTAAAGGAAAGTTTGATGCTTTCCTGTTTTGGTTGAATAAAAAGCTGAAATACATTTGGAGTAGGACAGAATGGGACAAAGTATATATTTTAAAGCACCCACAGTTTTCACAGCAAAGATGAACTTAAACAAGTTCCAGCTTCTCTGTTACACAGCTCAAGTTACTCTCTTAAACGCGATTTATCTATTCTCAATTGGTAGAACTTGAATTAATGAAATAAAGAAAAAAAACCCAACCTTCTTGACAGCATGTAATATTTTTGGGAGCAAATGAGAAGTATATCAGAGGTTGTTTGCACAAGGTCTTGATACATTGGAGCTACGTTACAAAGGAGGAAGACACTCATTGCATTATGCCTTGATTTGTTGCTGTTGCCATCTAGTGTTTTACAGAGGGCTGTTGGGTACAATGCTATCTTCTGCCCAGTTCTGACATCTCCCTTTTTATTTAGTTCCATCACACTTTTAGTTTCTCAGCTCTGTAGAAATGATCCTTCTGTCCACACCTTTTTTGACAACACCTTCCCCAAGCTTCCCAATGGATAAAAATAAGCCCAGTTGACATCAAGCCACAATTTGCAAGAGCTAGTTTTGCCAAAATCTGGAGGATTTTCTTGGGATGTGTTCCAACACATGAGTTGATAGGAAGCATCTCAAGGTCACCACAAAGAACGAGGGTGTAAGCAAGAGAAGTGTAACCAGACTCATCATTGACATGTCTCATGCTGTAACAGAAGAGCAAAACCCTGCCCCTAGCACATCTCTGTTGTATAACCACAACCTGAGTGGCCAGTATAGTGATATACACTTGCTTGCATTACTGACTTGTGCCTTCACACCTGCTGCTGACATGGTCCCTACCTTTGTAGCCCTTGCTGAGGTAGCTGCAGGTTGCAGGTTTGGGTATTTCATGCATCCAGTGCCTGCTGTCATGAAAGGCATCCTGGAAAGCTGCTTCCCCTCCTAGTATATTATAGCTGACAGGCTGGTCACGGATGTGCTGCCACTTCTGCTGCTCAGGAGCTCCTTACAAGATTGTTCCTCCCCTGTGCTCTTGTCAGGAAGATTTTTGCAAGAGTTGTGTGCTGTGCTGGGTAGTTAAATGAAATGTTTCTACTGCATTTGAAGACCCCTATGGCAACAGGATTCCATTGACCATATTATGCCTGGGAGCACAAAAGCAGCTGTCATTCATGGATCTGTCTTCCCTAAAAGTCATTCTGTGCACTAGTCTGCCAAGAAAAGGATGAGTGTTGTCGTAAATGTGCTTTATTTCTTGACTTTTTTCATCTGTGCATAGCACCCTGCATGCTGGCATGGTGGTAGCTTGAAAGCACAATTATATTCCCACATTGCATTTCAGAGAAATAGGTCACATCTTGTCCAAATTAGAAGCATACAGACAATTATGCTTCTAATTATGCAATATAGACTTTTTAACTACATCCAACTAATAATGCTTATGTTACCTGACCTTGGAAGTACAAGTACTATTGCTGGCATGGCCATGATGCAATCGGGTACTCAGCATGACCTCACCTTCCATTCTCTCCTCCTCATTCTGAGTTAGCTCTACTTACATGTTTTTCTGCATGCATAAGTAAAAGCAACCAGAAGTCATTACAAGAAAATCATTACCTAGCTTTTGGTACGGTTGCAACTGATTAGCTTATTCTTGTTTGGTTTTGTGAATGTTTCAATAGCTTGCAATTCACTATATACCTCTAGGCTGGTAAAATGTTTTCAATCACATTTGCTTTAGCGTGGAAAGAGCATTTCTGACTGCTCCTTTGACCTGGTAAACTCTAGGAGCAGAACTCTCAAATAAATTTTCTCATTGAATGCACCAAAACTTCAGATCCACAGCCAGAGTTGCCCTTCATGAAGGACAGAGATTCCACTTGTGATCCAAGAGGTAGATCTGATCAAAAAGGAATGAGTGGAGATGTAGAGAACAGCTTCATTTTCCACACAGCACTACAGATCCTACTTAATCCCAGGTTCTGCTGCTTACAGAAACATTACTTTGGCTTTTGGGGTTTTGCCTTTTTTTTATCTGTTCTTTCCCAGATGAGCAACATACTGGAGCTGGTGACAGAAAGGCAGCAGTGCTGTATGATAATGGGATTCCTCAAGCAAAGAATAGGGTGATTTTAAGAAACAGATGAATTTTCCAACCCCCAATTTCATTTTTAATATGTATCTCCATACCATTCTCATTCAGACAACTCCCATGGACCATAGCCTTTATTGTGGTATTTTGAATAGTAAAATGGAGTTCTGGGGCAATTTGCTGGAGTATAAATTATTCAAAAGAAAGTAGCAGCTATGGAATTTTCTGAGATAATGTAGAAAAGCACACCATTAAGTAACTTCATGATGGTGATCAAAGGTAAAAGAGGAAGACCCCTCCTTCAGAGCTCTTTCTTTGTCCAAGTAATTACTGCATTATTGGCCTCAAAAAAGAATTAAACAACCTTGTCTCTTACAGCAACCTTGCTAATAGTTATCTTGCCTTGGAAAAAGCTAACACTGTATTACTGTAGTGCTTTTCACCCCAAAAGTACGTAGTTTTCAGTCCTTGTTGCAACCAATAGGAAGAGCAATATCCTCATGCACCTTTGAAGGCCAAATCTTTTTGCTGGGACATAGCAGTTAATATTTTTCTTGTTTACAATACTGCAGTGTCCCAACCAAGGTCAGGGCTGCATTGTGCTAGGCATTATATGCATTCATGGAAGGAGTAAGTTGCTGCTCAAAGCTCAATAGAAAGGAATGATAAAAGTTGGAGGGCAGAATGGGAGCTCATTCAAACGGAATGTAAAAGATAGCACTCATCACATGACTTTTAACCTAGAGTTCTACCCAATTTGCTGTGCTGCCTCATAGCAAAAAACACACCACGTAACACAAAACTCAGTGATTTTATGTTATCCTCTGAAGAGGAGAGTTGCAATGGTAACTTAATTATCCTTCTGAAACAGCGATTGATAGTTACAGTCAATAATCAGCTGGAGTTTGCAAGTGGACAAAGTGAACATTATGGTCTTTGATAAACTGAAGGCAACATGTCTTATTCAAACCAGAACAGTCTAAGTTGGATGTGCAGGAATTGCATGGTTTCCTCTGCCTGAACACTCGTGCTGAAACTCTGGCCTGAATCAAAATGAGTTTTGCAAGCAATATTGAAACGGAGATTCTTATATAATTTATATCTCAGGGAATCTGGGCATACGTGTAATGAATGTAATACAGTTTTAATGAGAATTTCATTTTATGACTCAGGATACAAGAAGACATAGCTTTTTCTACTACAATTAACTTTGATTAATCTGTGGGAGTTATTAATTTCAGACAAAATTTTTGGTTATTCAAATGTCCAGCCTAATGAAATTACTCTTATTAGTTTGAGGGTAGATGATGACACAGGTATAATGGGCACGGAAACAGAGATGTATTGGACAGCTTACTGGAAATTGAAATGACTGCAAATGAATATTGCACGTTGACCCAGGAGCACAACGGCCACTTTTCAACAAGAACTCTTTTATCTCCCCTCTGTTCACACTCTTAACATACATGCAACACAATCTGCTTTAAGCTATCACCAAGCACTTCTCTGAAATGCAAAGCACAGATGAGAAAAAAGGACTATTAAAGGAACAAAAGTATTCCACCCAAGCATATTAACATTATAATTTATATTCTCTGTTCTCATAGTGGCCAAGGAAGAGAAAGAAAATTGGGTTTCTTTCTGCGAGGAGCTGTTCAGACTCTCCAGAAAATGAAGTCTGAACTCAAAACTCACAATCTTATTTTCAGCAAACCAAAGAAGTGAAATATAAGAAACAGTATATAAGTGAATGTAAGAACAGTATAACAAGGAGTTCTGATGAGGGAGATAGTATTAAGGAAGGATATGCTTATGTGTTGTACAACTGTTGAATCCCTTTGGTTGCATTCTGCTCTGTTTCACTACATATCCTGTTCTGATGAGAATGAGTGTAAAAAGAAAAGGTGCTTGCTTGCCTTAATTGACATATATTCCTTTCAAGATGTGGTATACTGGTGTTTGTAACAGCCCAGAAAGGTACTGAAAATCACTGGATGGATCCCAAAACTGTAAGAAAGAACCGCACCTGAAAAAAATCACTGAAGAAGGGAAAAACTCATTGCAAACCCTTTTATTTCTACTGTATTTTATCCAACAGATCTTTGATTTGAAAGCTCATTTTAAAATTTCAGTTTCAAAACTACTTCTTTCTGGTATTTTCATAAGCACATAATACAAAGCCTGTTTGGTGCTTGTACTCTCAGTCCATCTCAGCGTTCAGGTCCCATCATACCTATGCATGTACCTCAATCAGCCATAAAGCAAAAGTTAGGGCTGAGATACAGAATTTCAGAATGCATGTTCCATGCTCCTACACAATGGATGGAAAAAATCAATTAATTTTATATATTACATATGTGGATGAGCAAAGTATAATAGAAACATGGAGTCGTACAATGGTTTGGGTTAGAAGGACCTCAAGATCATCCTATTCCAAACCCCTGCCATGGGCAGGGTCACCTCACACTAAACCATGCAACCCAAGGTTCTGTCCAACATGGCCTTGAACACAGCCAGGGATGAAGCATTCACAACTTCCTTGGGCA
>JBCJKH010066607.1:0-21521 GCA_039877255.1 Loriculus beryllinus | reverse complement strand
CCTCCCAGTAGAAATTATGACCAACAATCCAACAGGATTATTTAGAACAGAAACCTCAGAAGATGATGAGGAATACAGATTTTTATCATAGAGAATAAACATTTATGGAATGCTCAAAAGGTTCAAATGAGAATAAATAAAATGGTTAAAGGAAAGAGATTGCTTTGAGAGGTTCCAAATACACATATAACCTCATCTCACATGTTGTAGTGATGAACAAAGATTTGGTAAAAACTATTCACTCTAATGGAAAAAGGCTGAACAAGATCCTGTAACTGGAAGCTGTGAAAAACCCCAAAACAACTGACAGTTCAGTTTGAATATAGATGAAAATTTGTCACTTGGAATAGTAAATTTATTTTTTTTTGGTGTTCCCTAACAATTTCTATTAGGAATTTAAGGGACATAACATTGTTTAAATTTGGCTATTCAACTGAAAGTAGAAATCGATACAGTCCACTGTATTGATGTACAGATAGATGTGATCCCAGATCTTTAATTTTAAACCCTTAAACATAATTTAAAATAAACGTAAAGTATAAAGCAGTGTATTTCCCTATTCAGCTTCTTAAACACCACATTTATGCTGGGAGGGCAATTTTTTACCTTTCGGCTTTTTATAGGAATGGGCTGTGGTATTTAACAAACTTTATCTGTCTCCCTCTCTCTCTCCATCCCTGTCTCCCCTTTTTTTTCTTTTCCTTCTAAAACTACAAAAATGATTAACTACTTACTCGTGCTCAGCAGTATCAGCAGAAAAATGTGCCTTGAGCACTTTGCAGAATGATTGAAACAAAAGTGTTCAAGGGAATGTAAGTAAATAATGTCAGTCCAGAGGCACAAGTGATGCTCTGTTTAAGCTTCAAATGCTAGAGCGTATCATTCTGATAATGAAGACATATAGAAATATTGACATATATATAGAGATACACTGTGATGCACCTAAGGTTTGTTTTCCAATGTACCTCACCTACTTCGGGAAACTGAAATGTATTGGCTGCTCAAAAGAAGAGTGAGAAGTCTTCATACAATTCATATTGCATATGAAGCAAATGCTGTTATGAAAACTTCATTAATATGTAAATTGCAACATTTTGATTAGCACTTGCAGACCCCTTTTGTTAAGAAAAGACACGGAAGGAGCTAACCAGACTGCAGTAATTTACATAATAACTCAGTAGTGGCAATGCCACCGAGAAGAGAACCTAAGGAAGGTTATAATGCCTTTTTTAACAGCTTAACACAGTATTAAAACACATTGTACAAAAGGAAGGAAAATTTTTTGTCTTTAAACTGACAAACTGTTTTTGTGAATAGTGGTAAGAAAGTAAAGATATGCCAGAGCTTAATTTAAAATAATAGGCTATGCATGCTTCTTCTATTACGGGTATTGAAAGATGTTTCAATATTTGAACACCCTAAAGGGAGCTCAATAGCAGTCATGTTTGCTCAGGTCTTTGAGCCACTGACTGTCAAGAGAAAGCGGAGCACCTACAGCTGGCTTACAGCAATGGGGCTTTTTTAGTGGTAACCCAGAAGGTGGCAAGTAACAGGAGAAAGAGAAAGAAGGTAGTGGGGATTCTGAGGACTTTCATATACTTGCCAAAGTTCAGAGACCTCGGGGCAAAACAGGAAAAAGAAAAGAAAAGAATAGAAGATACTTGAAAAGCAAAGTTCAACAGCTCTGCTTGGTGCTACTTGAAAGTATATTACAGGCATCATATTAGATTTATCAGAAAACTGTGATCTTTTAAAATTAGTGATCTAGGTGGCAAATTATGTTTGTTACAATTGCAAGGGATTTTTTGCCCCAGCTGATCTCTATAGAAAGGCCTTCATTATGATGTAACTAAAGCAAATATTGGTCTAAGTGTTAAGAATAACAATACAGCTTTTTGCCATTAAAAGGATATTCTGTTACAGTGGGAAAAGAGTTTCTGTGAAGCAGTGTGCCCATAGGGAACTTCAGAATAAGAATGGATGAACCTGCAGAGATTTTTTTTATTTGCCTTTGTTAAATCTTTAAAACATTTATAGATATTTTTAATGTTTTAGAGCCCATTGTAAAAAGCAGGAAACTTTTCTCAAACTTTTTACAGGTATTCATGATACAGTTAAAAAAAATACCCAAAATAACTGGTCATGCTTATAGGGAGGACTGGGCTTTCAGCTGGTGATAATCAGCCTTGCTCCACTGAATTCAGTAACCTTACACTGACTGTCTGGCATTGCAGGCATCTGCAGGAAGAAGTCTGTCACATAAAGCATCAGCCTTGCTCCAACTAATGACATATCTTTTGAGCTGATGGAATAAGGCTGATTTTCAACAGGTAAGTACCTGGCATATAGGATGCATGAGTCAGTAGGCATGAAGAAATTACTTTAAAAATTCACAAATTAATTACTAGTTATTATTGACCTTTTAAGACACATAAATTTTAACTTGTCTGTGTATCACTACCATTTGTGAGATGAACTCCTAACCAGATTAGTGGCTTCTTTTCAATGGATAACCCTATCACCTTTTGGTGTTTAAGTGTGTTAACAAGCATGTCACATTTTAGCCCTCTTATGAGCCGTTATATAATAAACAAGTCTTGATAATCGGCATTTGATAATGTGTTCACAAAAAAAAAACCCAGCACCAACTCCCCTATTGTACCTCCTTGAAAGTACCATTTCCTAAAAGCTGAGGCCAAGCAGTAGTTGGTGACACAGAGCACCAAGTACCTTCCCTCCTAGGCAGCAGGTAACCAGACCTTTAGCTGTCTGGCCCAGTTTGCCTGAACTTTACAGGCTCAGAAGGGAAAATGTGACATTTCAGTTGTCTTTCTGCTGCTTCTTTCATGATTTGCCAGGTGCCAGTTAAATCCTTGCCATAAAACTTTCATTGTTAAACTTGTCTGTTTTACAACCGGCAGCCCATAGCTGCTGTGGCCATACCAGTATCAAAAGACTTGGAATGCCAACATGCAGGAAACCAAGCAATATCTTCTTTTCAGCTGCATTCATGTTAGCAAAGTGAATATTTTGGGAGCTATTGTGCTACTGTATATGCAAAGGGCTAAGACTCCAATGAGGGACCAGGATGAAGCATACTTGCTAGTCAGGTCTGCTGTCCATTTTGCCAGATTTGCTACTTCATGATAGCATAAACAGTTCTGCTAGGCATTATATGTGTGTAACAGACATGACTGGGATAGTGTGAGCATTTTCTTTGCAATAGGCTAGAACTGTTTTGAAGCAAATTGCAAATCATCCTACCTTCCCAAGCATCAGTTTGGTTCACAAGGTTAGTCTGGTGTGTCCAAACTTCAGTCCTTTCAGGGAAACTAAGATGAAAGTTCTCCTGGTATGCATCAAATGTGCTCCAGCCCTTGTGGAAGACACGAGCGTGCAACACAGTGACTTATTCGAACAGCAGAAGGGCAAACTGTGCATGCCAGTCATGCACTTGAAGATTAATAAGAACTCTGCAACGCTCAGAACAGCTCCTTTATGGTATGCTAAGATACATAAGACATATGGTCCTTCACATTTGCAGTTGTACAGCTTTCTCTTTGTTCAAGATGCTCTCCCTTCTTTAACTACTTTATCTTCAGTTGCTGAACTCTTTTTGTACTCTTATAACAGTTTTAGAGAATTATAGCTCCTTTCTTCCTGCTCATTGTGGAAATAGCAACGTTTCCCCTTATTCACACGAATGTTCCAGACACATGCTGCAGTGACACTAGCCTATGCCCTAGAGAGCTAAAACTTTATCTAGTGGCAGGATAACATGTTTAATTATTAACAATCCAGGCAACCCTCTAACCTCATGACTGCAATCACATACACAATGTCCAGGAAAGTGGCACATTCTATTCAAGAAGATGAAGCTCCTTTTATTGAAGACAGGACAACAATCTCACTTTGGAAGTGGAAACATACTATAGAGATTTCATACAGCTGTTCAGGTGAGAAAACCCAGCTGGGTAGGTCAGTCTTTTGAGTGTCCTTCACAAAGTATACCTTTGCAAAGCCTTTGTTTGGAAGTGAACAGTCAGAGTAAGAAATGAGACCGGGTAGAAATGAGCATGAAGAGTAATAAGGCTACATGTGAGACTTTACAGATGAATCATAGAGAGAGAAGTGACATGCTTCAATCTTCTGCATGAAACAGGCACAAAGGCTGTGCAAGGCTTCCTACGTTTGCCTGTTTAGGGACCTGCATCCAAGAAAGCCAAGGTTTTGGGATTGCTTTATTATGAGCATGCTGTGTGTATTTTTGGCCCATTGGAACAGCCTGATCTGGATTGAACTACACCCTAAACTATATATACTGCAACGGTAAGGGTTTCATCAACTATTAGTGTTGTAGGTCTGCTCCTATTCCACCAACTGCTTGAACTTGGCAAGTTCAAGTGATATGTTTTCAGGGTCTTCCCTTTAGTGACCTTTCAGGGAGATCTAGCTAATTCCAGAGTATGGCACACAGAATGATCCCAGACTCATATCTGTCACACAGCTTTCTGTATATCAATCATCCTCCCCTCTCGCCCACTGCATATTCAGCGCACATTATTTGCCCATTCCATACTTTTCATATATCCGTACCAATTTTCATGATGGACTTCAAGTGGCATGCTTTTAGTTTTTCAGCTTTAAGCGGCACTGCTCTAAAATGCTCAGAAGCAAACTGAGCAAACTCATCCTCCTGCAAGTGACCATGAAGACTATTGCAGTTGTGAATGCCTCTTTCTTACCCCTACACAATACCAGTTCTGGGATGGTTTGAGGCATGAGCTTTCTAGCCTTGCTTAGCATTCTGTTTTTCTCCAGAAAGAATCCCAAGGGTATGCAGTGAGGCTGGTCACAGCAACAAGGTGCTGAAATGAAACAAAAAGCAGTATTGACAGTGTAAGTTGAACCAATGTGCCTACTAGCTGTGATTCAGGGGGATTGATCTGAGACACTCAGGTGGTGCAAATGCAGTGAGAATAAGATTCAAATGTGGTTAGCTGGCTCTACATTTTCAGTTTCATGTATCTCTATATAATTATTTTTACTAAGAAAATTTATTGTCACATCAGTAATGAATGTCCTGAATTTCAGCTAACTTTATTTTCTGTTATTGAAACATTTCCTTAGTTCCCTTTCCCCTCCTCACCCTACAATCCTGGTATGTTTACAGCAAAACAGGTATAATAAGAGGGTCTTAATTGTTTCTCTTTCAGTGGAGGAAAATATCCTCAGTCCTCTATTTTTTTTTGTGAAACTTGAAAAATCCTATCTATACTAATTGTAGGGTTGTTTCATATATAAATATAATGATCATTATGCTGTTGAAATATTATTTTCAACATCTCAAACAGCCATTGTGTCATTCAGTCTTTTTAAATAAGGAGCTGCTCTCATGTGAAAGCAAATTGTGCTGAACAACACTCCAAAAACATTAATGTGTGAGAAGCAACTTAAAGCAATAACTGTGGCCTTGGACACACAGGCAATCATTCATTTGGACTACAAAGCAATCATTTTGTCCAAGAAGAGAGAAAAATAGGTTGGAGCTACAATTTGTTCCTAAAAAAATAGGAATCAGTTAATCAATTTGCAGTAACTATCTGATTTATTTGTGTAATAACATGACTGACAATTTACAGCCTTTTCCAATAAATCTCAAAGCTGTGATTTGCTGCAGCCATAAGCCATTTATTTTATAAGATGACCTTTAATCTCTCTGATGATTGATTAATCAGTATATCATAAATAGAGCTATGAGAGGTAAAGAAAGATTTGCTTGACGATGACCAATCTTCTGTTCCTAAAGAGCTCTGCAGGTATGCCCGGCAGAGACCTTCCTTAAAGACAACAGAGGAATGAAAGTGGTATGTGATGTAACACTGAGAGAAAAGAAAACCAATAGGATTGCTTAATACTTGTTCATTCAGAAAGGCTGCGATGAACAAAACTAACCCTCCAGCTCTAAAGATCTAGCCTGTTGCTTTACAGCACGTCCTAAATAAGGGAGAGGTGAGTGGTTAAACCCAGGACAGAACGAAGAATGAGCTGCAGCCCTGATTTCAACATCCTCTTAAAATTCCCCACCCTTTAGGTACTTTAGCCCATTTGGTAAACATTGTTTTCAGCTGTTCTACCTAATGACTAGAGATAAAGAGATTGATTGATTGAATGATTGATTACTTAATTACTTAATTACTTACCAGAGCTTCTCCCACTTAGTTCTTTCGTCCACTTCTGCTCCCTAGTCATACACTTGGAAAACTGAATAGCAGGTAAGTATTGCTTACTCTCCTGAGTGTTCAGTTAAGTCTGCAGGATCATCCCCTCCTCTCTGGAGGATGTCTTTTTTGTGACATGGCTTCAGCTGATGTAATTGCTTGTCATCTCTGAAAAGGGATTTCCTCTCTGCCTCATATCGAGCTCATACTCCTCTATCAAGCTCATACTCCTATTTCTCTTGAACATAGTGTGGCACTCAAGTGAGCTTGCAGCAACTGTTCCTAAAAGAAGTGGAGGAAAATACTTGGGGAGGGTGGGGGGAAGTTAATTTGTTTTTTCTGACTCAGTAATAACTCATGTAGAGAGTGAATGTCAGGGGTAGTACAAGGAAGACTGTGTGCAGATTAGGGATTGGAAGACTTCTTTCCATGGAGATAAGCATCCAGTTGGCTCAGTTGCAGGTCTGAAACTACATCCACAGGGCCTCTAAAATGCTGTTACTGTGGATCCTTCAATCCACAGTTGTATTCTATTTACCCCTTTTGTGCCTGTGGTCACACAGTCATCTGTAACAGCATGATGACACGGGTACCTGTGGCCAACCCTTGTCCTAACAAAGAAAAGACAGGAAGGAGCAAAAGACTGTGAAAGTGAGTGAGTGTTTCGTAGACTTAAGCTTGAATAAAAGGTGCAAGTGACTCATCCGAAGTCTTTGGCCCTTTTAAATGCTTTTGGTGTTCTGGTCAAAAATTGGTTGCTCACTTCCAAACATTATATTATAGATTTGTTCGTAAAGCATTACTAAAACTAAATAAAAAATACCTGCCACCTGGTTTTCACTTGATTTGTAGAGCTGCAAATGACTGTAACACAACTGATATAGTGTGGAGCCAGGACTGTAGTGTATTAAAATGCTACTTGTGAATGATAGCTGATGAAAGCCTGATGATAGCTGGGAAGATGGTCTGTGATGTTATTTTAGGGCACTCTCTCATTCCTGAATTGTAATTTCTTTATCTGTGCGAGTAATGCAAGTGACAGATTTGATAATTCTTCTGCCCCTTAAGCATTGTCTGTACACGGGTAGTCCCTAGAAACAGTAATGTAATAAGTTCCCCTAGAAAAGAGGGAGAAAAAGCAAGCTGCTCAGCTAGGAAAGGGGACAGCTGAAGTAAATGTGCAGGTCCCAAGGGAAAGCTGAGCACAGAGAGGCAGAAAAACCCAAATCATGAGCTGGCCCATGTTTTCTCTTTTTTCAAAATTCAGCAGGAAAGTTGCTAACAAGTCTATGGGATGTCTGATCATTTTTCTTCCCAAACTTACAATATTTCTGCTGATTGGCTTTCAAATGGAGTAGATTGATTTTGATGGCACAAGCTTCCCAGATTCTGCTGGCTTTACAGAGACTTATTTAGTAGCAGTTGAGTTTCTGGTGAATGGCTCTCTGCAGCTTTATTCATGCATGTCCTAGTAAGCAGTTCTACTTAGTGATTCACTGTATTGGGTACTCTGTTAGAGGCTAGATATTTGACAGCATCCTTTTTCTGCTCATGATTTCCACAGGCATTTCAAATCTGTTTACTTCACTAATATATATATTACCCAGGAGAATAATAAATATGTCTCTCATGGTTTTGGATTAAAAAGGAATGCAAAACTTTGGTAAAAAGTCACAGATGTTTTGATTGTTATGAATGGTAATGTTGTATTTGTTTTCCAAAACCACCCTCTACAGCAACTGCATACCAATTTAAAAGGCTGAATTTGGTCTCAAGAAAACCGAATCTCAAACTTTGGGTTGACAAAATGCAATAGCTGAAACCCAGGAATATAAGCAAGGCTGGCCTGAAACACAGTGATTTTTTGCAACTCCACCCCCTCTCCAGCAAAGCGTATGTTTCCACCATATAATTAACTCTGGATTTCTCCTCATTTAGCCTGTATTTTTAGTGAAAAGAAATAATATTATTGTCAGTCCCATCAAACAGACACTGCCATAGGCTCAACAATGCAATGGAGCAAAGTATTAAGAGATAACAGAATTGCCTTATTTTGAGGCTTAGGAGGAGGAGGGGATCATCAAGTCATTGGGATTTTTATAATGCATTATATTAGGTTGGCTGGCAGAACGTTTCAACAGGGGTGCCAAAGCCAGCCAAAAGGCCTAGCCCATAACCTCTAATCTTATGGAGCTGAACTCTATTATTTGCCATTGAAATTAGATGTTACTGAGTCGTAACAGATGTCTTCAGCAGACGCATTTTTATTATTGAAGAAGTTTAGGTAAATGGAAACTGAGCCCCAAATTTCATTTTGTAGATTATGGGACTGCTGTGCTTTGTAGTTGAAGCTGACATTTTAAACATGAATTATACAAGCTTTTAGAAAGCACACACAAGTTGATGCCTCAGCAGTTCTGCTGAATCACCATAAGAACACAAGCTGCCATGAAAAAATGGTTGCAATAACCAGTTGCCCAGCACAGTGGCTCATTTTTTTGCACAGTGATTGACGCTAGTTAGTGGGTCCATGTTGTGCATCTCTGTAGAAGTATTTTAATTAACTGTTCTGAAGAAGCAAGGAAGGAGGTAAGGGGAAAATCTTCCTAAAGACCTTTAATAAAAGCCATCTGGAAAGGTGTATGATAGGATATGAAACATCTTTATGAATATGCACTAGCACAGGTGTTTGAATAAAAACAAGAGGGATTAAGACAATCTCTGTATTTGTAACAGTTCAACAAGAAAAGGTCAGAAACCATGGGAAAACTTGTTTTGACAAAGCCATTTAAGCTAGGATATTGCATTGGTGCGAAACTGCCCTCTTCAACTTGAAACATGTAATATAAATATGAATATATTCTGCAGCATGTGGATGTGGTTCCATGTGCCTCTAGCATTGGGTTAGAGACTCTGGCTTCATGAGTGCAGTGATATTCTTTTTCCAATTTAACAATACTATTCAAAAGCACTAGACAGTAAAATGAACTTAACCATTTCAATAATATTCCTTTCTCCCTGAAGGTACAAGAGGAATAGGCTCTTAGATCATGTTTGCTTTATGAAGTTTTCAGGAAAGAGTTTGCTGTTTCTCGCTGCTTTGCCTTAGGGCATGCTATTTCAATGATGGTAGAGGTAAAGGCATAATTAAAGAAAAGAAGGTCTTTTTGGTGTTCTGTTTTCCAAATGTGCTTCAGTGTAATAGCAATGGTAGTGAGAAATCCTGAGCCCTGAATAATGCTGTAAGTGTTGTCGAAAATTAGCTTTTTTATTCTTTTCTAATTATTTGTGTTACCTTCATAGCTGATTTCAAATTACAATACAGACTGTAAAATATGATGCTCTATATCGCACATACTTCTCTCATCATTATTTAAAAACAGAGTGTAATAATAAAACTTTTATAAAAGGGGAAAATGATCTTGGTTTTATGTTCAAAAACCTGCTACTATGGAGGTCAATAAAATAAGTTAGTGGGGTTATTTGTGAAGTAAATCAGCATGAACGAGGTGGGGAACATTGCCTTAGGGAAGCATTTCTGTCTTTTCTTATGTAGTATCCTGGACCAATCAAGGATGCAGTCACTGCATGTGAACCTCTTATGTTACTCTGGCAGTGTAATTAAAATCATCAGTTTGCACCTTGACACAATTAATTGTTGTTTTTAATTGCCATGGTGGATAGAACAGAAAAAAAATGTGTTTTCCATCCTCAATTATCTCCACTAAGCAAGCGCTTATGCAGAAGTGTATGTCACTTCTGTACTGCTTTAAAAAAAACTGTATCCACTGTTTTTAAACGGAAAACCATTTCTGACTTGGAAGAGGTTGTAAAGGACGTGTTTGTCAGGGAACATATTTCAGTGTGCTTAAAATGGCTTTAGGAAACATTTATTCTCTGAACAGTTTATGAGTGATGGCTTTGTAAATACATATTAGATGTAATCTGCTTTGTTTCTCCATGTCTTGTAGATTGTACCACACACCCACTGCCAGTGTTTTTAAATAGACTTGACCCATAAATCCATGACCTGAAGAAATTGTGGCTTGAAGAATGTATTCCCAAAAGCTTCCCTGTTTGTTTTTTCCTCCAGCTTTATTAGTTAGCCTCATAAAAGATTTTGTCTCTCCATATGAAATGACCCATTCATTAAAGACTGAGGTTTGATTTATGGTAGCATTGTATTATTTTTCTCCAAGAGCAGGAAATAACATTGCAAAACTTAGGAATGTTGCATCGCCTTAACTTTTGAATGCAAAGGGACATACAGGCCATGCTCTTCCTTTCCCATCTGGAGCAAGTAGACAGAAGGGAACTAGGAACAGCTCTGCTCTTGTAGAGGGCATCAGCATTTGAAAACTTGCACTCTCTCATGTATAAGCTCTTTAATTATACTGGGAGCTGTATATTGAAGAGTGTACACTAGGAGGTGATGTCTTCAAATTCCTAAAGTTGATAAGGAGACAACTGTCTCCTTTTTCTCACGCATGCCCAATCCTTCTCCTTAAATAAAGCTTTATAGGTTTCTGCTTTCTCCTGTGGTAAAGAAATGAGTGTGCTTCTAGAGCACTTCATTGAATTTGGAGATCTTGGGGAATAAGAAGTGCATATGGCTTTTGGCAAAGTTTTCTCTGATATTACCCAAGTGGGCCCAAGAAATAGCCTATGCCTCTTCCTGTGTCACTGCAGAACAACATACAAATTGGTTGAAAAGGCTTCATGTCCATACAGACTGAGCTGTCATCATCCAGGCTCTTCCTTTTCAATGGGCCCAGGTATTGAGAAGCTAGTTTCCTTCTCAAATTAATTCTACAGCTTATAATGATTTGCTTTCACTGCATTTAGGCTTAAGTCCAGAATCATTCAATAGCCTAAATTTGCATTATATTAATTGAGGAAAAAAACTGGCCATTAAGGTAGGCACTAGGTATCTTTCTGCAGTGGGAGAGAAATCAGAGGGTTATTGTCAATGTGCAGGAGATCTTATTTTCCTTTAAGTAGCCTAACGCCTTCAGAATATTTGTAAATGTTTTCTATTTTATTTTTTTATTCTTTTAATTCCAGCTTTTAAAAGAGTAGCTTTAATTGTCAGATGATATTAAGTCACAAATAACTTAGAAACGCTGATAGACAGGTACTATATTCACTTAGATATTTTTAAACCCCTGTTTTGATTAATCATTTAAAATTAAATAACTGCACTCCTTCTTGCCATCAGATGAAGTGTGGTCTTTACATACAACTATTTCTGCAGTCATTTAATTACTAGTTCAACAGTGCATGTTAAAGTTGAATATACAGACCTAAATTTGTCATTTCCTGACCTTTCAGTACTTGACTTAGTAACTTAAATGCTCATCTTTTAAAGTAAGTTTTGTAAGGAATATGCTTTAAATTTCTGTTTCATGAGCTAGATCCTTTGTCCTGAAGATTCAGTGCTGAGGTAAACTGTCAGAGCCCTGACAACTGGCACCACAACTGAAACACTGGCATTTCTTAAGCTTATCTCATAGATAACTCCTCAAAGAGCTTGTATACTTGAATGGCAAACCCTTCTAGGTTCCACTTCATCACAGTCAATAGTTTTACTTTTGGCAAACAGAGATTGCTTAGAATTCATTTGTTCTCTGCCACATTTCTCTGTACATAAAGCTGAATTTCCAGCCTATTCTTACAGGAAATGTGTCTTTCCTGTCTCCAAATTGTAAGAATTGTAGCCCTGGCTAGTGTAGGAACTGTAGCTGGGGATTTATTTGAAGATCTCAGTATCTCTGAAACCTTCTTCTGTAAGTTTAAGGCTGCTTTAAGATAATTGATAAATTTTTTTCCAGACCAGGTCTAAATGGAAAGAAACAAAATCTTTGTGCAATATTTGTGTCAATGTAATTATGAGGTGCATACCACATCCTTAACGGCTGCATGTTGTCATGGTATGATATGGTAACATTTCCACTTGAGCCCAAAACTGACTAATATGGTGTGATTAGGTGCAAAGATGTGAGATGAACAATGTACTCCTCGAAACTGAACAATAGGAGTTCCTACCTCAGCAAAGGTTGGCTACCATGGTAAATGTGCATTTCAGTATAACACACTGGCTGTGATTTCTTTGTTTGAACTGTTTATTACCTTATTACTGAACTAGAAAAATAGCTCTTTAATCTTTTAACTTTCTAATTTTCCCTTTGTCCACCAGCTTTTCTCTCACCCTTTCAACCCATCTAATGCTCCAACCAGCAATGAATACATTACTCTTCTAAAATTTGAACAGAAGGCTAATTCCTAATCAAAATAGGCAGTAATTTCTTTCAGTGCAAATTATCATCATTCATTGCAAATATGCGCTCCTTGAACTATGCCAACACGTACGCATTTCAGCTCTTGGAGCCAGCTTCTTATATGCATAAAATCAAATAATATACTATTGGCTTTTTATTATTTCTGCTGCATTTTTAATGAAAAAATAACCTCAAAGACTTACTAAATACTGCTACTGTTATGATGAGAAAAAAAGAAGTTTAAACTTTTGTTGGGTTTGTATTATTCCAACAACATTGTTCCTTAAAAAAAAAAAAAGAAAATGCAGAGAAACTAAATGACATGACACATTGTTTATCTCTTTTCTTGCTGAAACAGATCATCCATAGGGAATACTGAGCTTTCAGGAAAAAGATACTGCTGAGGTACCAGTAGAGATCTTTATTCCCATACCCAGTGGATATTATTTTACAAGCAGTGCAAAGATGGCATTTGATATTATGAAAAAGACACATGTATTGGCCATCCTGGGAAACTAGGCCTCCCAGTTGGTGTGCTTATCTATTTTACATAGCTTTTGTGGTCTTCTTAGTGTCATCACCTGTATGCCTACACATATACTGTGTCTTCAAACACCTCTTCCCAGATACAATTGTGTTTTATAGCACCATCTGTTCAACGGATGGATTTCATAGATTTATGATAATGCCATCAGGCAAATAGCTTTGCAAATTGCAAGTATGGTTAAAATATACACAAAAGATACAAACATTAAACACAGCAATTACGTATTTTGTTTTAGTCTTTTGATGTGTATGTGTCTGGATACAATTACTTCTTGCTCTTGCTGAGGTATAACGCTCTTGCTGAGGTGTAGTGCATATCTGTATGCAAACAGGATTTGGAACATTTTGTTTATTGTGGTTTTTATTTTTTTGTTTGCTGGTTTCTTCTGCAATATGGAACTCTCTAGTCCAATATAATGTTCTTTACAAGTGAAAAACATTGATTATAGTGTAAATGAAATAATCAAGAATGTAAGATGTGTAAAATCTAATTACATGCAGCCAAAGTGTATGCCCCAAGTAGTCTAGCACTGGGGTTATTTTAGTCACGGGACTTACTTTTTAGGATGAGGAAACTGCAAAAAGAGGGGAACTGTATTTGTCAGAAGTTACAAATATTTTGGAGTCAGACACTTAAAACTGAACTTCTGCTCTCCTTCATTTACGTTTTACATGCCTTTGATTTGTTTGCTATTCAGTCCTGGTGTTGGAAAGCTCCTAAACAAAGTATATAACCTGTATAGAGCAACCTGAAAATGTGTGAAATGATCTTCGCTGTAAAAGGATAGGGCTGTGAGGATGTTTCCTAAATCTAGCCGTGGATGCCAAATCACTAAACTGCAAGGCTGTATTCCACTTGACAATAAGATGATCTTAAATGCTATAATTAAAAGCAAGAGTTACTTTCATTAAGTCCTGAACCCCCATTGTGCCGATTATCCTCAAAATGCTTTGCATAATTCTTGCAAATCTATAATGCTTAAAGATAAAAGATGAAACACACTGTGGAGACAGAGAGGGACAAAACACCTCCAATTCTTAAAATATTAATTGATTTTTTTGTTGTTGTTATGTTCTTTGGTTTCCATCAAACAAGGCTGAACATCAGAACACTTAATGTTGCATGTGAATACATATATAACCCTGTGATGAATTGTGATCACATGTGAAACTTGGATATCAAACAAGTGAACTAAGTTGCTATATGTAAGAATTAAGCTGCTATATATGAGCGCTATAATTGGCTACTAAACCCAGCATTTCCTGGATCAAGAACTGAGAGAAAGACTTAGAATCAGCATGCTATATATTTTCTGATGCGGACATTACTCCCAATGTTCACTTGCAACGTGGCCTCTGGAACTGGTCACAGTCATTCAGGCTGCAAGCTGTATCTGTCTTCTGCTGTTTCTCCTAAATGAAAACCACCTTGTGCAAAGGCAGAGTAAAAATGCAGTCCCTCTGCTAGGCTTTGCACTCTCAGAAAAGTGATAAAATAGATGCCAGAAAAGCTCATTGACAGCCTATTCTCTTGCTTCAGAATAGCAGCAGCCAAGGTGTTCATTGGCACCGAGACATGTGCAAGTTTTGGGGAGGACATTTAAAGAACCATGAAGTGGCTTTGTGGTGTCTTACAGAAACCTCCTCTGAACAATAAGGATCCGAATGGCAGAAAGCATTAAAGAAGTTTGGTGAACTAAAAGCCAGTGTTATAATCTGACTAGAAATGAGATAAGTTTTCAATACTAGTAAACAAATGCTAGCCAAGGTAGGAATAAACTTGAAAAAAAAGTCGGGTTTTGGCACAGTGCAGAAGAATAAGAGATGCAATGGATAGGTATTGTTGTGAGCTTTCTAGATAGCTGATAGGGTACTCATAGCTACCTGTTCACCCATAATAAAGGTGAATATTTATTGCCTGAGGAGAACAAAGGCAATTCATAAAACAATTTTCCCATGTTACAGCCACAGAGAAATCAGAGATTTATTGACGTTTTCTGGTTTGGCAATCCTTTTTTTATTTTAAATCCTGCCCATTCTTAAGACTTCTTTCTGCATCTTTAGGTGTGGAGATCATAGCACTTTTAAGCTGAATCAAAATACTGTGTTATATTCATATCTATGCAGTAGTCACATATCCAGCAGATCAGGCTTCCTTTGTTGAGGAATTCATTAATTCATGGTTTCATCTTAATGGCTTTAATTCTTCCTTCTTGCATGATGCAAGAATATGGCCAGGCATGGGGATTTCAGCTCAGGACACAAAGCACACAGCTGGTCTTTGGATGATGGGAAAATCCCTGTAGAATATTAGTGGCTTGGCTAAGAGGAAACCTTTGGATGCCAAGTGGATTTATAGCAGGTTTAAGCTGCTCTGCCTTGTGCAGTCAGCAGTGCTCATGCCAGTAAGCCCCCACACTAGGATGCCACCAACAATTTCCCTACTTACCTTTGAGCTTGCGCAGCCAAGCTGCTGTAAGAGAGCTGAAATATCATGTTTACAGCCGCGGTGGGTTGACTCTGGCTTGACTACACGTGTCCACCGAAGCTGGTCTATCACCCCCCTTCTCAGCTGGACAGGGGAGGAAAATATAACGAAAGGTTCCTGTATGGAGATAAAGACAGGGAGAGATCACTCGCCAGTTACCATCATGGGCAAAACAGACTTGACTTGTGGATGTTAAGTTAATTTATTAATAATCAAATCAAAGTAGGGTAATGAGAAATAAAAACTCAACCTTAAAACACTCTTCCACCCCACCTTCTTCCTGGGCTCAACTTCATTCCTGATTTTCTCTGTCTATCTCCCTTCCCACATTGGCACAGACGGATAAGAAAGGGGGGTTGTGGTCAGTTCGTCACATGTTGAGTCTTTTGCTCCTTCTTCCTCAGGAATTTATCACACTCTTCCCCTGCTCCAGAGTGGGCTTCTCTCTCTATGGGACCACGGGTCCTGCCAGGAGCCTGCTCCAGCATGGGCTTCCCATGAGGTCACAGCCTCCTTCGGACATCCCCCTGCTCCACATGGGGTTCTTCTTGGATCCAGCTGGCTTTGGCTCTGTTGGACCCTAGGGAAGCTTCTATTGGCTTCTCACAAAAAGTACCTCTGCAGCTCCCCCACTACCAGAACCCAATACAACAATGAGTAGTTAGGAAGGTGCTAGCAGATAGAGAGCTCTTTAGGGAAGATTGCACAACCATAACAATCCTTGAAGAAATGTAGAGACTGTCTCATTCAGTGTTTCGTACTGTGTCTTACACAGTGAAGGGAGAGAGGCGACCATAGCTAGGCGTTGTTCTGAATGCAGCAAGCAGGAAAGAGAGTCTTAGGTTGCTGAAAGAGGAACAATATTGCAAAACTGAGCAAAAATAATATTTAGGTGATGAAAACATTTCCAGCAGTGAGCTGTAAGCGATGACTATAACAAATGTTATGGTAGCTTTGATTCCTGTGGTACCCAGTGAGCTGCAGATTGTGTTCTTATCGCAAATGAGAGGGGGAGCTGAGCCCCTGAGGCTGGAGAGGAAAAGCTGTAACCTGACTCACAGCTGTCATGTCCGTGATCACGGCTGCCAACGTGCTGTCAGCTCTCATGTCAGATAAGACAAGCTCCTGTCCCCTGGCTTGCTCTCCAGTTTCTGCTGCTAGTAAGCCCATGGCTAGCTTGTATTCCAGTAACTTGCAGGCCAAATCTTCCCTACCATTGCCTTGCACTCTCTAGTCATTCTTATTTTCAGACATCTGCGCTTTTGGCTAATCCGTACTGCCTAAGACATGAGTCCTTTGCGTTCTTTTCTACTGTAATCAAAAAGGAGCCTGAACCCAGAAGATGCCAAGAGACATCAGTTTCCTTTGTAGGTGGTGTAAACTGAATGTGCTCATAGCCTCCAAAGATGCTTAACACACTTCAAAGATGTGGCCCTGGATACCTTTTTATGCAAGCCCATTGCTCACAGGGCAGAGGGCTGCATCTCAATTTTATTAATGTTTAATGCTATGTTAAAAAAGAAGTTCTGCAGTGACAGTGAATTTTGAGACCATAAGGAATGTACTCCATCTTAGAATCAAGCTCACTATGTTGACTAGTTCAGATGTACTTTACAGAATCCATTCAAATTTAAGAAAACGGCCAGAAGACACTTTTTTCTTTAAAATTGCTCTCTGAATTTATTGATTTATTTTTTTAAATACTATCTTCTACACATCCTTTCCCTCCTCTTTGTTTGCTTTTTACTAGCATTGTTAAGCCAGTGTTGTCAATGTTTTGTGGCATACACATGTACAAAAAGTTTCGTTTCATTTACAGGAAAAAAAGATAATTTAATGATTTTCACACAGTAGCATATGGGTTGGTACAATTTGACAGTGGCTACAGTCTGTATACACAGCTATGAGAGCAGAGGTGTTTGTATGTGTGGAAGTAGGTGGCTTTTAAGGTCCCTTACAACCCAAGCCATTCTATGATTTATATATATGTTCATGAAGAAGTCCATAGATATTAGCATCATTAATTCATGTGCAGAATACTTTGCATGTGGGAGTGTGTTTGTGCAAAAGTCTGTGTATTTCTCATTGTGATATGATAAAAATAATAACTTTTGAATAGTAGAACTGCAACTCTCTGGTACTAGAATGTGATATAACTGCACTGTATTATCTATGTTGCAAGTACACAAAGTGCAGTGCTGAGCATGCCAAAATGTCTTCAAAAGGAATGTCATTTTACTTCTCTGAGTATCTAAATAAATTATGAAAAGTATAAAATCCAGTTCATGGAGTACATAAGAGAAGTGCCTACAAAGCATGGCAGATCTCAAGGAAATGTTGATGTTTTCAGTGGTGTCATCCATCACCATAATGAGTGCTAAAACTCCTTTGAAAATTAGCTGTCTGTGATTAGGCAGGTTTCAGAGTGTAGGTTGTTTCTGTATCTGATTCTGAAATATATTAATATGAATGTTATGCTAATTTGTCTACTTCTGACCTAGGGCTTATCTCAAAGATTCAAGAGGATATTGCCTCATTAACTAACTCACTCTCAAAGTAAAACTACCTTCACCTTCTCACTTCGTTATACGGAATTGTTACTTTTCTTCTGGGGAAAAGTGAATAAACAAGAGTCCTTCAAGATGTGTTGCTTATTTCAACCTCAAGTGTAGGTGTCTCGTGCATACATTATAGAGATATTAAAATTAGTATTCAGCTCTAATTCACTCCAGTCTAACTGATAGTGTTTTGATGAGTTTTGGAGTTTCTGTTCTGTCTGGGAATTTTAGAGATGAGGTAAGGCAGACAGACAGCAGCTTGGGTTTCATAAGCTTGGCTGACCTTGGAGGACAGAGAAGCATAAAATGTTTATTGTGAAACTCAATAAATGTTCCTAACAGGCAAAAAGTATGCATAAAGGAAGAGAAAAACATAGACACCTTTACACATATCCCAGACTGACCAGGAATTTGTATTATTTCGTCTCTTCATTATTACATATATTACATATGGAGGACAAAATTGTCCCTTTTAAAATGTATGTCGCATTTATTTTTAATACTGTTATTTTGCTTTCTGCATTTGCCTGACTTTGAAGAGAAGACTTTCAATGCTCTGCAATCAATGGGAGAATTTAGCTGGATTGTATTAACATCCTCCCTTTTACCTGCTCCCGTCTGTAGTCTGGGCCATGTTTACTAGAAAGAGCTAAGAAGTGGAATTTGTGTCTATACTTTGGTGTAACTTTGCCTAAAATTAGAATGTTTTGAATCCAGTATTTCTAGTCTGAACTTTTAAATTTGTTATTCGAAACCAAAAATAAATACTAGAGTGAGTAAATAAAATGAGGTGTGCAAGCAACCTCTCTCAAAGACTATCTAATTTTTTTAGCCCAATTGAATATTTGTTCACCTATTGCATGGCCAGACTGGTTCCTTTCTTTGACTTCTGCCTATCCAATATTCTCAGTGATCCTTTAGTCTTTCTCAAGGCAACTCTCTCTAGCACTGGGGATGCACTTTAATTTTGATTTACTTCTGGCAACAGCCATAAAAATCCAGGGACTCTAAGTGCAGCCCTGGTCCCTAAACTCTGTAATGATTGCTTATATCATTTGATTTAGGCCAGGGAATAGCCCAAAGAAGATTAAAATGATTCCTTCTGCCTAGCTGAGATATACTGCTTTGCTGAAATACATCCCTGACCTCTTCCACTGATCTGTAATATGGAGACTAATAGCCCTTATAACTGTTATCCTACCTAGTGTAACTGCAAAGTTTGTATTTCCTCATGTTTCAAGTGGTTTGGTACGCCCCTTCTTTTTTGCCTTTCAATCTGTGTAAAACACCTTCATACAATCTCCTGAAGGTAATGTCTCATCTGCTCCAAACCCAGCAAATATGGCTTTACTTTTTCCTTCCTATAGCAGTGCAGTTAACATGAGTATTTTGGGTAGGACTGACTCATACACTCTTATGCCTGCCTGTGGCCTGGGGATGCTCTCAAGTTATGGAAATGTCCTACTGCTATCCAGGGAGGTGGGATTTGTCCCTTTATGAAGGGACGGTTTAGGAGCAAAACTGCTGTGGAGGAGTTAAAACACACTTAGATACATCCATGCATTTGCTTGAACCAGTGGATTGAATACTTGCCATTTTCAATGCTGTAGTGCTCAAACATTCTGGGAATGTTTTGAACCAGAAATGTGCCTCATCCCCAGTAGCAACACAAATTTCCAGTCAATACTTTAAAGTACGTGTTTTGTCCTGAGATTACTCATGAATAATTCAGTGACTGGGAGATCTGTGTGGGTGCATCTGAGCAGAAGCGTGTTGCTCTGCTTTAGCCTGAGAGCAAATGCAGACCTATGTAAAGCTACTGTATAGAAAGACTATTATTTTTAATTCTGTAAAACTTAACCTTTATTCTATGAAGTTTTTGTAGTATAGCATATTAAATGGTTGAAGGTCATTGTACGAATGATAAATATCATGCCATATAGACAGCAGCAGAACCCTCTGGTGGAACTGGAACAGTGCTTATCTGTGCACACTACGATGTTGTTTATATTTGGGATAAAACCTAAATTACTTGTATATCCTCTTGGCTATCCCTTCATTCATATGCTCACATATTTCTCATGGCTTTTATGGCACAGAACAATAGTGCTGAGAGATAAGAGTATATAAATCTTTTGGCCACTGGAGAGAAAGTATTTGCATACTCTTTTTGTGTTACCATGTGTTGAGATAATGTAAAGCAGAAATGCAAATACATTCACAAATTAATAATTTCTTAAGAAATACATCATCACAAACAAAAGCAAAACAAAGCACATTAAGGAAGCAGTATAAAAGTCAATGCTCAGTTCTGGGTTGGCAGCAGTCAGTTAGTGTTTCAATCTCAGATATTACAGTGGAATCCGCCAGTGCAGCCAGGGGTAATATTTGCTGAGAAGTCAGTCAGATGTCAGCTTCAGCTTCTTAAAATTGTTCTATGTGCTGCTGAGAATGATGGCACAAATCAATTCCCTATTTGGCTATTTAGAGTTCACAAAAATTTGTGCTGTTTTAATTTGTGCTGTTTTAATGGGGATTGGAACTGGATGATCTTAAGATCCTTTCCAACCCTAACGATTCTATGATTCTATGATCTCTCCATCCTATAATATTTATGTTGCCATAATCTGGAATCCAAATTTTTGAATGATACATCAATTAATTAGAGGTTATTTTCGGGATACTGGGGCAGAGGTGGTGATTTTTGGAGGGGGTCACTAGCACTTCTCTTAGCAAAGTAGCAATGCCCGATACTTGCTATCCTATTTCCTTTTGGTGCTTTGAAATATGGTCTAAGGCGCAGATGTTATTTACTACAGAAACTTAAATGTCTTTATTGACAAATAGCAGGAGACAGACCCTCAGGAAGAGCGGCTTCATTAGCATGCAGCTTATAATATTTTTCAAGGATATGTTTGAGTTTTTACACTTTTTTTGGAACACTAAAATGTTGATAGTAAATGACAGTGGGAATAAGTGCAGCTAGCAGTATAAAAACCAATGTTTTAAAAGCCTCAATCTGTTTTCCTGATCTGTTTCCACCATGTGTGATATAGTCTTACAAGCTATACATCTTAAAAGATGGTTGCATTATTTATAGTAGTGTTTGTTATGTTTCCTTTTTGCCAAGGAAGGGCAAAGAACTTAATTTTATATCACACAGTTTACTAGCGAGGTATCGCAAAGTCCTCTTCCAAGGAACTGCTAGTGGGTGGGGAGAAGAGTTGTGCGAACATGACTGCGGTGGTAACTGCTTCATTTTAAATCCCCAACTTCATTTTTGGAGACTTATTTTGTGTAGACCTTTTGTAGGTGCAGAATGTCAGAGGAGAGAGGATGGGAAGAGCACTAGAAGGCCTTTCCTCTATCTGTGTGGACAGTTACATCCCCTGTGCTAAGTGAAGAGCAGGAGTTTTTTCCTTGTTATCCC
>JBCJKH010066605.1:0-25775 GCA_039877255.1 Loriculus beryllinus | reverse complement strand
TTCATGCCCCAGAAGGCAGCTGGTTATTTCACTCTAGTCAGTTCATCACAACACAAAATGCTGTAGTGTTGACTCTGGGGTTTAGAAACTGCTGGAGCTACACAGAGTCTTCTTGGCCCTGAATTGCCCATGGTGTTACACTTAAATCATTAAAGAGTAAATAAGCCTTCATCAATTAAATTCCTTTTAAACCCAGGATTTTAATCCCTTGATTTTCTGTGTGTACATATAATTTTGCAGACATGTATAATATGCATTTTCTTTTTTAGCTCCACAGCATGTAGCTGCTGTCAAACCTCAAGAATGAGGAAACATCCCCCCCAGCACTGCTGAAGCTGGGGGGGAGGGTGGGGGGGTGCAACACTTGTTTTAAATGACACTCCAATTGACCTGAGAGCAGCATGTGGAATGGTGTCCCTCCAGCAGCTGAAAACCTTCTCTAATGAATTCCAAAGGAAAACCATTTACTCCTGAGTTTTCACTTAGCAGGTGCTCAACACGCTGCTGTGCACACTGTAAAGTTATGTCCTGTGAATGATAATAGACAGAAATCATTTACAAGATAATCAAGCTCCACAGTCTGTGTTGTGTATCTTCCTGTTGCAGGCCATACACTGCAGGGGACTCTTTGGCTGGTTTTAGAAACATACTTATGCAAACATATTCCAGTGTATCCCAGGTGTACATAAACACCTATCTTCCAGCTCTCAGCTGCTCTTCACCTGCATCAATTGCTCCTCTACCACAGGCTCTAAGGCTGTCTGTCATTGCTACATGTTTTCATTACTCCAGGTCATTTATCTTCAGATGAAGTTTCCTATGATATAAGTACATCCCACTTTCTGTTGCAGTTTTATAATGGTGATCTCCTTCCATTGACTACAAAGTCAGCTACAAAAATGAATGTAAAGCCCTTGTGCCAAACTTATTTACACAGTGTGGATATAGGGCGAGGTGTCCCTGCCCATGGCAGGCAGTTGGAATGGGATTATTTTAAGGTCCTTTCTAACCCAAAATATTCTATGATTCTAAATAACTGGAATAAACACTGGGCAACATAGCATCTCACCTGCTTCCTGGGAGGAACAATAAAACTGCCCCATTCCCTGCATGATATTACTCCGTTTTCTTTGTGATACTATGGGGATATACTCCTGTTATTACAGTCCAGCATAGTAAGGACCAGATGGTCTTGAATATGTCAACCTATTTAGAAAAGAGCAAATTTGAGTAAATTGAAATCTTTTCTTTACCCTCCATCTCTCCTCCATGAAATAAACTCTATGGAAGCCAAATCATGATGTACAGGAAGAAAGGTTACATCTCTGCTTCAGAAATCATTCCTGGACCTCCTCTGTACTCTATACCTGCTCTGTATTTTGCTATGCTAAACAAAGGGGAAAGAGGGAGAATTCAGCCCCCTGCCGTGAGCTAAGGTGTCAGCCTGTGAAGAATGGTGGTCATGTCATCCACTCCCTGGTGCATTACTTCCCCCTCCACAACAGCTGCTCCATGTCTGTATAGCTGCAGAATCCCAGCTCCTCTGTGGGGAAAGCAGCTGCAGAACCTCCACCCAGCAGGGCCTGCAGTGATTTTAGTAATCAGGAACAAAAACTTGACACCCTTCTGTGCTGAAGTCATGACCGCCACAATCAGGTTCATATGAATTGGAAGACACAAAGCTCTGGTGCCTGAGTGTCCAAAGCAAACACAGGCACATACCAAACCACTGCAGCACACTCCAAGTCTGACACGTGAGTGCTTATGAAGCACTTTATTGAACCTGCTGAGAGCGGCCGCCTCCAATGCTGCGCTGTGAGAGCAGCTTTCCAAGGTGTTTTAAAAGGACTCCTCCAAGCCAGGCAGTCTTCCTGAGCTTGTTACGCCATGGACTCACAAATAGCTCATTCAGTGCGGTCCTGAGGATTAGTCTTGTTCAGCTGGACACTTTGTGCTTAATCCTCACCAGGCAGCAGAGTGTGGTAAAGGCATTTCTCAGATCTGCTGACGGGAAGAATCTGCTGCCAGAAGTCAACCAAATATGTAAGCTTTCAGAAAACCCCATCTCCTTAGACACTCAGAATGTCTATTCTCTATTACTCCTTATAGTAATTACATCAGGCAACTTCACATTCAGTTGTCATGAAACGGCAGCTTGCTCTAGGAAAAACATGGGAAGTGGCATTTTAGTCCTATTGCAAATGACAGTTCAGGGTCAGCAGCTGGCCCCAGCTGAAGAGAACTGCATCAAGGAGAATTTCACAGTGCCTGCAATAAGAAGGGCTCTGCCACATATTTTAGTGGCAGTTTTCTCTGAAGTAAAGCAACAGTTAAGCTTTCAGTAAGTAACAATGGTGGTGTCTTTATTGTCTCTCCATAGATGCACACTTAATTACTGAAGACCTGTGACAGAACTTCTTATATTCCAATTTAAACTCCCCCACTTGTTTCTGCCCTTTAATGTACTGAGAAATAAAAGCAAGAAACAGTTTGCATTCATCATCAAAAGGGCTGTGAGAGGTTTGGGAGCCTGGAGATGTCAACAGGCCAGGGTGGAACTGTTCATACTCATGAGGGAATTTCAGTGGCAGATGTTTTGCACAAGGTAGCAACTGTGAACTGAGACTGGGAGAAAGAAACACTCTGCGAATCCTGTTCTGAATCCATAGAACTTAAAACATGATGAACATTATGTGAGGATTACATCACCACTGAGCATGCAGCCAATAGGTCCCATCACTTGCTGGTGGTGATCTCAACCACAAAACTCACTGCTCCACCCTGTTTTAGCAAATCAAAATAACTAGTGGTTTGGAGCATTTTAGGAACGTTGAAGATATATTTACATATATATTAAAATATATATATTATTTTTAGATAAAAATGAAAAAGGCCTTCAGTTAATAGAAAAATGCATTCCAGGCCTGCTAAGGATGTTACAGTGTTTGGAGACACTTTCTGGATCCTTACTGAGAGGGATCAAACCTACTTTTGTAACCTCTTGCTTCAGAAGAACTCCATGGTAAGATACACATAGATGTTATTCTAACCAAAAGTTCCATCCCCTTAATTTAAAGGTCCAGAAGCACCCAGTTCTCTGGCAGCCAAACATCATGGATATTTTTACTCCAAGAAACCCTTTTTGATTATTACAGAAAGAATTTTGGCAAGCATCTACAGCAAAGTACACATCAGGAGCTAGAAATGATATTACACTTGAGAGACACTGCTCCTCCATGCTGACAACGCAACTATGTCATCTGGGGGCTGAAGAGAAACTCTGGTTCACAATTAATTGTCCAGTGTAGGAGTCAGCTCTGCAAATGAAGGCAGATGCTCTGCCCTAGTGCAGGATCTCTCCCTTGGTGAGCTTGGTGTGACTCTTGCTGACCATGACATTGCCTCAGAACATCACTGCAGTGTTTCAACTGGAGACACACACGAGTTATCCAACCCCTATCCAAACACTGCACTGCTTTATGGTGCAGTTATGAGCAGTTCCACCAGATATCCAGGCAGGGGAAACCTGCTCTGTGTTTCTAGATGAGAAATGCTTGGTCCCAGAAGTCATTACTTAAAGCACCTCAGCCGGCCAGACTTGGTCCCACCCAGGGTTAGGCAAGGGTTTCTCAATGTGGGATTGTCAGATTTGGCAGATGAGGGTCAGATTCAGAGAAGGGAGTTTGGATACTGCACAAACATCATTCAGTGTCACAGAAACGCCTTCCAGAGCTGTTTTACCATTCTTCAGCTAATAGAATGGCTATTTAAAGAAGGCTCTTTGCAGTGATCCAGCCATTTCAGACAGGACTGCTGTGCCACCGGCTTTGGTCACAGAATTTTCTATTCTTATTTAGGGAACAGAGAGCATCCAGTTACTTCTGCACAGCTGAACAGAGCAATTAAAATATTCATTTCCATTAGTCCTGATTCTCTAGAGCACTTCCAGCTCAAGGACCGGTCAGAACCAAAGCAAAGGCAGCACAGTGCCGGGAACTGCTGAACAGTTTGGTGTGAAGTTTCTCCAACATTTTCATTTCACTTCATGCTCACAAGCCTTCCTTTCTTTTACATTAGTGCTCTGTGGTGTCAGGACAGAGGCACAAATTAGTGTCTCTATGGTTAGTGAAGCAGTGCTTTGACAAGTAAAGTCAGGCAAGGCAAGCCCTCTCATTAACTGTTCCAGATGCATGAAAACAGACAGGCAATTTTTCCTCTAGGAACTTAAGGAATTCAAACACACCACATTTTAGCTGTGAAAGATCATGTACACACATGAGTTAAGTGTGGGAGGAGGAGATGTCCACAGCTCAGAACTTCACTATTGTTAATATTTAGGCTGCTTACAAAATACATTCAGAGGTACAAACCACAAAATATCACACAGCAAGTCTGAATCCCTCTTCCTGTAGGAATGGCACCCTCTGCATTTCCTGACAGACTGTATCTGAGGGCTGTAGGACATTAGATCAGCTTATTTGACCAAGTGACCCTGCAGACTTGGTTTTTAACGCTACCCACTGGCGTAGCTCACACACCCTGACAGTTTCCCCTCCTCTTTCTAATGGCACACTTTTGCCAACAAGGCACTGTCCATACACCCAGCAGCAGAGGTTCTCTGCACACCCGAAGCAGGCACCACAGTTCCCTCACACACACTGGCTGGTACCATCCACTGTGTACAGTGCTTCCCGCAGCAGGATTCACCACTGCCAGCCTGACGTGCATGCCCCTGGCCAAAGCAATGAGGGGAGGCTGCAGGCTGGCTGCCTATGTGGGATCATGGGAGAAAATCCTGCTGTATCTTCATCTGCTTTAAAAGTATGAACATCTCTCCACTTTGATACACTTCCCGGTCTTCTGCTTTGAGCTGTGAAGTTCATGCAGCAGTTTCACTTTTCATCTCCCACACCTCTAACTCAATCTGGGTTGTGTGAGAAACAAGGGTACACTCAGCAACTGTTGTAAACAGCAGGTTAGGGGAAACTCTTCCCCTCTTAGGTGGATGCTGTAGGTACCTCTGAGTGTACCCAGGAACCAGTGCTGCTCACAATGGGACATAGAAGCATATATATTTAGCTGCTGCTATGCAGCTACCTTACCACAGCAGAAGGGGTGAAGTTCAAACCAGTGCTAGGGATCAGTGATCACTAGTTATTTTTTTTCTCAACTTGTTGCTTTTCCCCTCCATTGCCATCTGTGGTTGCTTGAGCCTATCCTGGATACCAAAAAGAGACAGGCAACATCATCAGGCTCACTGAACTCAATTCTAAAAGCCTAATGTGAGAGAAGCCATGGAGTGGTAAGAAGTAACAGCTCAAACCTAGGGAGGAGGGAATGTCCATCAGCCCAGGAAGTGACAGACATAAGCTTGAGACCATCTCACAGGGGTGCCCATGTAGGCAACTACATTGAAAACTGGTCCTACATAAGGGCTACATGTTAGAATGTATTTTTTCTCCAATGTCCTTCAATGACCTCATCATTGCTCCCAAAAAAGGGTAGCTGCATGTGACAGTTTTTGCTTGCATTTGCTGGTAGAATCACAATGAACTTTGCTCAGGTGCATGGATGGACAGAGCAAAGCTCACAGTGCCCTAGAAAACCACTGCAGAGACCACGAAAATGGCACATGTGCAGCTGACTCCCAAATCATCGTATCTACTCTCTACATAAGGTTTCAGAAGCTTTTAGAAAAAATCTGTTGCATACCAAATATTTTATCACCCAATAAATTCTTTATTTACAGTAAAAAAAGCTTACTTTTTTAATATCCTAAAACATGGAAAAGACTTAAACCTAAACTGTACTTTTACCATTAGTTACATATACCTGAAAACCCCAAACAACTGTGTGGAAAGAGTTAATAGCTGATTTACCACACCTGACCTACTGTTCTACATTTCACAGTTTGTTGCTCCAAGTAACCAAGCTCCAATAGAGATAAGCCTGTACTTAATATCAAGCACCCAGACAATCAGTAGACTGTCCATGAATCTGAGAGACAGAAATTTACTCAATTCCATTTTAATTTCTATTGTGTATAAAAGTGTTTAGAGTGTGAGCCTTGCTGGGAGCTGACAGAATAGCATTATACAGTAATTCAAACACTGTAAAGGCTGCTAAGAAATCTCCACTGAAATGACAGGCCTTGAGAAGTGCTTAGAAATGCTCTTTTATCCATTCTAGATGGGTTTAGGGTAAGAAAATTGATATAATAAGATCATATATTTACGGCACATAGGCTAACCTTTATGCCATTTCCATAATCATATTATCCAGAGTTGGATAAGACTTGCAGCACTGGTAGCACATGGGGTCTTTCTGTGCTGAGGTTTAGTTTGTTATGAGAACCAGAGAAACTGGGAGGACATTCCTGTGAGATGGCATTGCTGTGCTTATCCACAGTCTCCTATCGAGGTATCTGAAATACTCTGCCAACGCTGAACATTAGCTTCCTTCAAACCCCTGTGCTCAGGAAAGGGGAAACAGATTGACTCTGTATTTCTGTGCCAAGATAAATAAAAATGTCAGAGGAAGTGAGTATTCTGAAGCCTGGGTAACACCCTCCAAGGGTGGCTTTTCCTTGCCTGCTCAAATACTCACACTCTTCATAAGAAAACCAAGTGAAAAGAAAACCAGCTCAGTGGCACAATTCTGCTGTGACCACAAGCAAGGAAAAGAACACAGTCTCTGTCCAAGAGGGGATTTGGTCAGATAACATTTGGCTCCCAGCAGATCCTTTTTCTTTTCACCAGAGCTTGCTTTTCTCTTCCAGTGACCGTGCTCTTCCCATGGCATGGGTAGCACCTGCTTACTGCTTTGTACTCTCTAAAGCACCAGCAGCTCAAAGCGTGACTTAGCCCTGATGTGATCAGAGCCAGCCTTCTATGGCCCAGCCAAGACATGAGTCAATCTAGGCAGTAAACATCTATTGAGGTCTGAGCAGCAGGCAAGGGAGACAGAGCAGCACTGTAATAAATCAAGGTACACAGCATCCCAGCCTTCCTTCAGAGAGTGAAATTCTTATTACCATAGCTTGTCCTCCTCTCACACCAAACTTGAGACCTGAAGGATCTTACGATATTCACTAGAGGATCTCCATCATAAATGTATATATCACTTTTGTGTTACTCATGGGTTTGAATGCCGCTTTGCCTTTCATAGATGAATAGCTTTCCAACAGAAACAAAAGTCAACATTCTACATACCTCCACTGTACCCTCCAGTTTATTCTCTCAGAAGTGATGACACAGCCTCTTTGCCCAAGCTTCTAAACCAGTCTTGAGAATATAGAATCATAGAATAATTAGGGTTGGAAAGGACGTTAAGATCATCCAGTTCCAACCCCCCTGCCATAGGCAGGGACATCTCACACTACACCATGGCACCCAAGGCTCAGTCCAACCTGGCCTTGAACACTGCCAGGGATGGAACATTCACAACCTCCCTAGGCAAGCCATTCCAGTGCCTCACCACCCTTCTTCCTTATATCTAACCCAAATTTCCTGTTTAAGTTTGAACCCATTACCCTTGCCCTATCATTACCAGTCTCTAATGAAGAGTCCCTCCCCAGCATCCCTATAGGCCCCCTTCAGATACTGGAAGGCTGCTATGAGGTCTCCACGCAGCCTTCTCTTCTCCAGGCTGAGCAGCCCCAACTTTCTCAGCCTGTCCTCATATGGGAGGTGCTCCAGTCCCCTGATCATCCTTTATGCTGCTCTCCAGTTTCTGTTTAAGAACTATGCTGGAGAAAACCAAGGTAAGCAAAATAAGAAGGCACAGCAACAGCCATAGACTGAATTACATCAGGCAGAACAGTAAGATTACATTTCAAGCACACTCAAGACTGGTTGTTGCAAAAAAAGGTTGGTGGTTTGCTTTTCATCTGTTTGTGCCAAAGCAACCAGCCCAAAGCCACAAAAAGCACACTGGGCAAAAATGGAACCAAGTTGATCTTCCTGATGTATTTAAAAGCTCAAACCTCAGCAAGTATTAAACTTATGCATTGGGAATCTTTTACTTACATCAAACTGTGCTACTGCTGAGACCTCCATTTCAACCAAGAGTCTTCATTTTCAAGATTTTCTGCCCTACCATAGTGCTATGCATAGCTACTATGAGTTAAAGGAACAAATTTAAGCAAGCTGCTAACCAAAGGTGACCAAGAACCTAGTGCACCTCAGAGATAACTAACATAACACAGGACCAGGTGCATGATCACTCCTCCCATAGAACACATTTAATTTTTCCTTAGAAAAACCTTACCTATTACAAGCTGTCACAAAGGCTAACCTGCACTCAGTGGCTCAAAGCAGCAGAGCAGTAATCCTCTGTGTATCCTTGCAGTATCTACATATGCAGATGAAAAGAAAACAAAATGAGACATCACGAGCATCACGCAGACATTTTTCCCACCAAAGAAACTCAAAAGAAACACCATGTTTGACTTTGCAGAAAGATGGAACGGCAAATAAAACCTAGTTTTCTTTACTGGCAAGTTAGACAGCAGCTTACCACCAGTAACTGCACCAGTTGCTCTGTGGAGGACCCAGTCAAGACAAAAGCATGGTACATTCTGGCTGCAAGTGTGGAAATCAACAGCAATATTTCAGAAGTTACAGAAATACTTTTATTAAAGTAAAAACTGTTACCTGCAAAGAAAAACAACAAAACCACAATACACAAACCTGGGAGCTTTCAGCTACCAACAAAAAGCATTTAAATGTCTTCAGTCTTGACAACAGACTCCTGTTTGTGACAATGTTTTTATTACACAGCATTTACAAGTAGAATTCACAAGTTAGATTTACTTTTTTTTTTTTTTTCATAAAGTATGATTTCAACCACACCCTTTGCTTTCCAAGCTTGACCATCAGATCTACAAGTAAAGACATCAGGTACTAACAGATTCCGGGACACGTTTTTGTTCATCACCTTCTGCATCTCCTTCTTCTTTTTCTTCTACATTTTCTTCTACTTTTTCTTCTACTTTCTCCTCCTGAGGTAGAAGTCCATCAAGGTGCAACAGCAAACCTTCACTGGTGGAAGATCTAATCACCAACCTCTGTATAAAAGGACCTAGAAAACAAAGACCACCGAGTCAGTCACACTACCACTTTACATGTCTCCAGGCTGATTTATCTTAGAACCCACACTGTGTCAAGCACATGAGCAGAACCAGAACTATAGAAGTACACACATCCGTTCAGCTCCGAGTTTAACATCCACCGCAGCAGACTGGGATCACAATGCAATCTATACTCTGGTGCTTCAGAAAAATACAATTAAAGCTTCACACACGTGCTCTTCCAACACATGAAATACAAGTGAACTTGTTACCATAAAAGTCGTTCGAAGAAACTCTCTAAGACTCAATCTGGAGTTTTAGAAAGCAGCATTCTTTATTGCAGCACTGGGCACACACACAAACTGTTTCGCAAAGGTGAGCGAGCCCATTACTTTGCCAAAGCAGCTGTATATTTAGCATACTCATGCATATTTACAGCTATTCCAGGAGCTAATGATAATATTTGCATCCTAATTACACATGCGTTTTCTTGCTTTCTTTACTGAATGACCTCACTGCTTGCGCATGCGTGCAAGGTCCTAGTGCTGAGTTAGCAGTTGGTATGTCCTTGCTTCTGCTCTGTTCCAGTCTTGCTACATGCCAGGCACCACTCTGCTATCTTGAAGGCCAGCATCCTTGGACGTACTTACTGTCTCCTTAGTTGTTATCAGTCCTATGATGTTCCTTCCCCTGTGAGGCGAGCATTCCTTTCTCTCTACGTATTAGTAAATTAGAACAGTTTGGTCTATTCTACACTGTTAAAGGGACACACTTGTTAGTTTAAAATTTCAGCTTACAAACTCGACTTTGAGGATTGGTGCTGATTGGCAAGATACGGGGGGAAGTTTGTTGATCACTCAAATATTCCTCCATGACTAAGAGCACAAAAGAAACCATTCCTAATTCAAGACCTTTCCATGAAATGCTGCGAGAAACCTCCTGACAAGAAAAACTATGGGAGTAGTCAGGTTTCCTGATGGGGATTAAAGATCTACATTATATTCTGAGAACATTTGCCTGGTAGTTATTTTCAGCCTTCCATTAGATTAAGTGACTTGCAGGGGAATGCCATATTAGTGATAACTACGTATCACATATGGAAAGCTTGAAAGAAACTAAGGAACAGATATCTAAACTAGCTGGTCTAAGCAATTGATAGTTAGCAAGCACATCTAGACTCCATTGCTGCAAAGATGTGTTAATTACCACATCTGCTTCCTGTAAACAGCAAGTATTTTTAATCAAGCCAGTAAGAGCCCCGCCACAAGAATAAAGCTTCATACTGCAAAATCAGCAGAAGTGTTACTAAAACCAGAAGATCTTATCCTTACTTAACTAGGGTGGTGTAGCTCACATATAAACTCATAAGGACAGAAATAACACCACTTTCTGCTTCTGTTTTCTTGTATTTCATGTCAACCAACCCTTATTTTTTATATTTGGGCTGAAACGCTTCTGAAGGCATATGTACTTGGCTTTTGCATCTGTTCTCTTTGTGCAGCAGTTACTATTAACAGCATCACTGGAGGAGATGCATGATTCTTTTTGCAGACATTAATTCAATATTAAGATAAAAAGTTGTTTCCTTAGCCTAAACAAGGCTATTCTTACACAAAATTGTGGTCATAAATCACCATTTCTTCTCCAGCTAAGCAGATGACATTTAAGTTTACTTCATTACAACAAAGAGCAGACAGTGTATTAATTGTTCACACTTTTTGCTCAGAATAGTGAGTACAGCCCAAAGAACAACACACACAATTCACACCTTTCATTCCTTTGTAACCTCCTCCTTTTGCTAAGGAACTAAAAGAAAATAAACAGCTTTCCCAACAGAAATTTAAAAATAGCTTTGTAATAAATAAAAATATATGAATTGTGATAGAACTTCAAGCAAGGCACGTAGATATTAACTGATGCACAAGTTTTAACTATGGCATCTGCAGGTGGATTTTGAGTTCAGGTCCTTTGTGTTGAGCCACAACAGGGTCCCATCAGTGGAGTCAACCAACACACAATGGATGCTGAATACCTCCGTGTCTCATGAGGATTTCCTTGTGTGGTTTCCATCTACTTAAGCATGAAACCTGTAAACTTTTTTACATCATCTCACTGCTTGCCTTACAAAGACACTTACATAGGTGCTGCGGTGTGATTACAGTTCACAATTCAGTTCTTCCTATTCCAAGGCAGACAAAAGCAGCAAGGTCATTTAATGACAACCCAGTAACGAACAGTAACTTCTTCGTTTTATTTGCTCTAACTTCAACTGTGTCATTAGAAAAACAGCTACTTACCATAAGTCAATGGCTTGAATGTGCAGATATCATTGATAACTGTTTTTAGATTCGCAATTATCTGCTCAGTAGGCATATCCAGCTGAAAAAGGGTAATGCAAAGTTAACCATGATGATACTTATACCCTAGATTAATAAATCTGAAAACACTGGGTATACATTTATTCAACCTTTGTTGAATAAGTGTGCTATTAAGGAGTTAGAAACCCCATTAACAGCCTTATCCAAATGACTCACAGAAAAAAGTATTTCATACATGGTTATACACTCATCATGACTTTCCCTATTTCTGCTTATGACATTAAATCCCCACAGCTCTGTAACAGGTAACCTTAAAGAGGTGAAAAGTCTTTAAAAAAATATAAAACGTATGTATGCAAGTGTTTTTGCAAAAATCTTACTAAAGAATTTGAGGAAAGAAGCTCCAAGAAGGTGCTGTCAAAGACCACAAAATAAATCAACTAAACAAAACCAACCAAACAAAAAAACATCTAAAATTGAAGGCATTAAGAAGAGAACCAAATGAATCATTTTAAAATTATAAACTGAATCAACACAGTTGCCAAAAAATTAATACCTTCATCTTCCCTCAAATACCAATCCCCTTAAACCATGACTGCTGTTCATCTCATCTGGACTCTCCTCAAGAACATATAGCTCATGATCAAGACAGATGCCAACCTGAATCAAAGCCAGGGCTCACCTGTCTCTCAGCTCCTGCAGAGCTTAACATGCAGTTCTCAGACTTAATGTTCGCTGCCATAATGCCCTGCTGTGCTTGACTTAAGTTTGCTGTCTGGTCTCACCCATATTATCCACATATCTTTACCTGGATGAAAAACCACGTTCTTTTTCTACATGTTCCAGCTATGGAATTAAAAATAGCATTTTCCTCACAGAATTAACTCTATTTCAGGGGAGCATACAGGTATCATTGGTGTTCTCTCTTCCTCTCTGCCACCTCCTCATGTAACATAAGCAGATTTTATTAGTATCTCATCCGTAAATGTGCACAGTACATTGCAATAGAAATGCTGTCATACTAGACTACTCTCCTACAGATCTGGGCCATTAATCTCTCTTTATGCTCTGCCAGCAGACTTACAACCCAAACGCAGTTCCTCTGCTACACATGCCAGAAGACATTTGTCTTTATCGTTGTAACACTGATTGCAAAGTGTTTAATCACCCATAAATTAAGCAGACATGTTAATGCTGAGCATTTAACTGTGTGACAGACTCACCATGCTGTACTGAATTAAAAATAAAGCCATTTAAACAAAACAAGTAACTGGCAGTCACTAATTAGAAACTTTACTTCAAATTAAGGTTTGAATAGCATTTCATTCCAATCTAACATTTCAGTTATACAATTTCAGTGAGCTAGTTGACATTCCTCATCCATAACCAACTGTAGAAGCATTCAGAAGAGACAGAATTTGCAAGTTGCTCTGAAATTACAACTCCTTATAAAGATTTAGAAATGCCACACATTACAAGACAAGACTGACCCATTTCAAAATATTAAGACATTAATTTATATTCTGTACTTGTTAGGACAGGAAAATAGAACAAAGCAACTTGCATTCAGTCAGAAAGCATGGCACATCTCAAGAGATCACAAACCAACATTTACTTGAGATGCCAACAGCTCCATAACGAAAGCAGGTAATGCTCAGAGGGTTCCCAGCATTTCAAAATAGCTTCCACATCCAAGTAAATATTTCATCTTCCAAGTAAGTATTCCACAGTAAATCCTTGTGTATACACAGTCACTGTGTATCAGCACAGTGATATTTATTTGAATTCAAGCCTTCGGCAACCTGACACCAACTACTCTGGACCAGATCTTCAGGGCTCTGCAAGCTACTCTGTTCAGATCGACTGCAGCAATAAATACAAGAAAATATCTAAAATTAATAAATAAGAACTTTGAGATCTGAGCTTCCCTGAAGAATAGCCGCGCCTGCAGAGGGAGCAACTACCACTTAGTTTCTACTCCACTTTGTGTAAATACAACCTAATCACAAAGTGCCTTAGAAAATGACAGCATATACTACCACCAGAACACAGAAACTGTTACCTATCTTACTGTTTCAAGTCTAGAACACGTCCCGCTAGAGCAGCATAAGGTGCTGTAAAACAGGTGCAAAGCTATTTGTTCCTCTTCTATTTTAGAAAGGAACATAAAATGCTTGTCTTGAGAGGGGTGTCCCACTAATTATGTTGCCTATAGGGAAACTGCCTCTTAATACTGAGCACTGCACAAGTTTCCCCAGAACAGATCACTCTTAAAACTCGATTCATCAAGTCTCAACACTTCTAAATTTCTAGGGGATCTTCAAAAGACTGCAAGTGAATACATCAAAGAGTCACTCAGTTATTTGCTGGCTAAATACACAAATAAAAAATGTCCTGCTATTAAAACACTAGCTTTAACCACAGAGAAATGCTTTTCTGAATGGTATTTAGGGAACTACATCAAAAGATCATTCAGAGCATTGACTCAGTACTGCAGATTTAACCACCAGGCAGTTCGTGTATAACACACACATAGGGAATGGCAGTCATGGCAGGGCAGAAACACTTGATAGAAAATGAGAAATTATGAACACAAAATGATTAATGCTCTGCCAAACAAGATTACTGTCAGCGGTTTAACTCCACGCTTCAAGAATCAGAGGGCAGGAAAATAAAGCCGGAAATTAGCCAGTAAGAACACTCACAAGCAGACAAAGCAGAGCTGTTCTACATGGCAGAAGCAGCATGAGTGTGCACATCACACAGAACAGAGAAAAGAACCCAGTTCAAGAGCTCAAACAACCTCCCTCCAAAAAGAGTGAGTCCTGCAGACGCAAAGGCTATAAAGGATGAGGCTAACTCATCTACACCACAACAAACACCTTCAACTTCAACGTGCATAATCTATGGCTGAATCTCCCTTTCATCCTGGACTTGTCAACTGTTGGAAATAGCACTGCTGACAGGCAAGCTTTTCCATGTGGTGTTTCAAATAAAGAACAGCTCAAATACGTACCAAAACACAACAATGCTTTTTGCGTTATTCCCTTCATCCCCCATACATATATTTCAGTTCTTGACCATCTGAAATGGCAAGACTTAACAGCTCTTCCTCAACTGTGGGACTGCTTTTCCCTGCACCTTTAAGGAGTTCAAAGTTAAGAATCTATCTGTTTTCTCTTTGAAGAGACACTAGCACTTGGGACCTTCAATCCCACAAATAGCCAGGAAGCAGATGCTTCTTCCAGTGCAAACTGACCCTTCTGTTTCCTGCCTTAACTCTTACTTCCATCCAGCTGCACATTCTGCGCACCAAGTTTGAGATCTCTCTGGTTCAGTACACATCCCTTCATACTTTTAACCCCGTGAATAAAACCAGTGCTCCTGTATACATGTCCCTTTCCAGAAAGGGCATCTTTAAGAACAAACCTTAAGGTTTCACACCTCCTGAAACCATCTTACCCTGTTCCATAGGCAAACCACTTCATAGGCAACTCTCTGCAGATAGGAAGACATGCTGGAATTCCTTCCTGATGTCACATTTGGACTCTGATTTTTCTCAAGACTACTCCAAATTTCCAAACAATTTTTTTTAATGAATAACAGCACCCTGTCTACACTCAAGGTTTATGTCAAAGCCCTAAGAAAATGCCCTCTGTAGCATCAATCTGAAGGCAATATCCCAAGTGTTCTCATTTGTCTCCTTTCCGCATTAAGCTCCACATCTTAAGAGTAAGATTTTTATATTCTCAGCTTCTCAACTTCAGATCTACTAATTAAATTTAACTGAGCTTTTCAAAGACATCGCAATTACGACTAAGACAACACCACTGAGGCTGCTGACTTCTGTGGGAATGCAGCATTACATCAAGCCACTGGCCAAAACTGAACTAACAGGCAACACAAGACAGCAGCACTACAGGGAAACCATCTCTTCAAGTAACACCAGCTTGGCAGTCTCCCAGAAACATCTACACTACTGTTTGGAAAACAGCAATAGATCTTCACACTTCTGTGCAATTCACAAATTATTAGTTTCCTCACTGATGAGATTTAAATTTTAAAGGCTCTTGATTTAGTGGTGAGTTGATATGCATAATACTCCAGGCTCCCTTAGCCTCCCAGAGCCTTGCCTGCATTTCATTTCCCTCCAGTGCCACGGTGCAAATAGTAGGGAAACTAGGTCAGTTAAAGGTACTAGCTAGAGCGTGAAGACTTCTTACACAAGCCATAACCACCGCGTAATGCCCCTGCACACAACATACGAAAGTGTGAGAAAGCAAGTCACACTGTATGTGCAGTGCTGGAGTCACCTCTGTCACACAGGTGACTTGAACGTAGCACATAAGAACTCTGTAAGTAAACTCTCACCACACTAATTCTGATCCAAGATGAAGAATTCATTCATGAGGTCCTCTTGTTTACTTGCACAACGACATATCTGGCTGCACCAAACCCTCTGGAGTGCCACGGAACTGCAGGACTGCGCTGCCCAGACACAGAACCTCAGGTAATACGTGACACCAAGATCTTACATTGCTAACACGACATGGTCTGAACTTCAGAAACTCAAGCCACAGCTGCAGGACACCACACAAAGCAGAACCAACTGCAATTGCACTGAATGCTGCCAATACATCAGCACTTTTCATCCGCCCTTATCCAAAACGTGTTTTTTATTCTTTACTACACAAGAAGAAACTTCACAGTAAGTTTAATTTGCAGGGGTATTTTTAGGTTGACCTACAGTATAAAGTGACCAAAGTTTAAGCAGTCCAAAAGAAAACCTGAAGAATACAGTCACAATACTACAAACCACAACTGACCTATGGATTCTACACATTTCACACTGTCAATTAAACTTACTAAATAGTTAGATATCCCCACCTGTACCAAAGTGAAATACGTAACACACTGTAGCAGAACAGTTCCATAGCCCTCAGTTTTTACTGTCATATAGACAGGAAAACCCTTGAAATTCACACGCACAACTTGAAGCAGCTACCCAGAATTAATAAACTTGCTTATCTCTAACTCTGCCAGATAAAGCTTCATTGGTTACTTATCTTACACTTTCCTTCTGTACCAGTTATCAGTTAAAGGAAAACTAAAATTTAATCAGGCAGGATTACAAACAGACAAAACAGAATGAAGACAAGACACAGTTTGGATCAGGGAAAAGAAATGAAAAAAGAAAGAAAATATGTTCTTCTATAACTCAATTTCTTCCATTACAGCGAAGTACAAATTAGTTTTATATTCCAGGTGTGAAGCAAACAGTTCTTGCTTTTTGCTCCAGTCCAGAGCTAAAGTTATAAAAAATGAATGAGTCTTTAATTATTAAGTTAAAGCAAACACTTTTGGATCTACCTGTACATATTGACCACGTACTTACAACCCATAGCTTATTTACTTGAAAGAATATCGAATAAGCTTTATTTTGCTCACAGAAGGGTGCTGAGGAGGAAAAGAGGAAAGGGAAGCCTGCGTTAAGATTTCCTAGTAATCTCCTTGTGAGTTGACAAGCACCTTTTTAATTCTATTTCGTTCATTATTACAACTCCTTGCCACAATACAGTGGCAAATACAGATCCCATTCTTGGCATCCTTAACTTCTTAGTATCAGGTATGCTTTGCTCTCAGTTTTAGCTGAGCCATCTTCTATGACCACACATCAACAACAGAGAGGGTTGACATCAGCTGAAGCCACGACACGAAGCCTACGAGTTCCATTTACTTCACAGGTCAGAGCACACTTAGAAATCTTAAGAACACAAAGATTAAAAGCATTTTTTTCTCCCTTTTAATGCTAACTTCAGCTCTGCTCAGTAGAATAAATTTAAGCACTTTATACACAACTTACTCTTGCTATTCTTGTCTTGATCACACGCTCGTCTTGTACTGCGTACTCAAGACCATCTCTGTAGAGTTGCAGCATTTGGGGAATATCACGGCCCAGGGAATCTAATTAAAAAAAAAAAAAAGGCAAAAAAGTTGTCTGAAAAATGCTTATTAGCATTTCTCAGAAATGCATATTAGCATTAGCCAAAATTAGCACTTTAGCTAAGTGTGATATTGGTCAAAAGAGAAATCTTTCCATTAACGCAGTTAAACCCATGAAAACCGTAGTTTTATGAACAACAGTGCCCTCACACCCACTATCTAAATCATTTCTATCTTTCCTCCTTCCTCATTCATCAGCAGATATAAAGAGCTAATACAGTACGAAAAGTAACATAGGTTTCACTTAAAATACAAAACCTGTTTGTGTATATATAAAACAAAGCCCAAAACCTAGAGTTAGGTTTCGAATAAACTCCAAGTCTTCCTTGAAAACAAAGCCTACAACTACGTAACAGCAAGGTTAAACACAACATGAACACACTGGCCCAATCCAACTATTCCCACAAGTCAAGAGAGCTGTTTCTTACCACAGCTGCAAGGGCTCATATGACAGATTTACACCATCACTCCACTGCTTCTAATACCAGCATTACCTCTCCCACACATCTTTTGATGGCTCCAAGTCAAACTGGCCTTGGATAAGCTACAATCCATGTAAATTGCACAACAATGGCATAATGTAACTTTTATTTGTTCCAAGAAATAGCTGAAGTATTCTCTGTTGCAATGTTTTGTACAGGTTAATAGGTTTGTCTCAAATGTTTAGAAGCCTAAAAACGCTGCCTGCAGTTTGAAAACATGAAGACAGATGGGGCAGGGTTAAAGACTCAGTGCTTCACATAGCTCTGTTTGACGAACAGCCATTTTTAATTTTCTCTGTATTTGAAACTACTAAAGCTTAAGTAACTCCATTGTTGAGTAGCAAAGGACAGAAGGAGCAGTAGCAGTCATGAAACTGGGATCCAAACAATCACACAACAGTTCAACAACACAACTACCTCAGCAAGTACTGTTTTGCAAACTGTTTCTGCCTTCCCGAGTATTTTTACAATACTATTAGTGTTCCTCAGGACTAACAAGTACAGAGGCAATTAACAGGTAAACTTACCTTAACTCTAAACCCACATTTGCCTGCTGTGGGAGAAAAACACAGCTCTAAATTCCTAAAACTGCTCTTACCTAAAACAAGTATTTCAGTCACAATACAGTCTAACACTCAGTGTTAATTACACATCCCCATCAAAAAAGTTTTGGGGTCACCTCTAGAGTGGTATCTTGCTCAGTATTTGAGATTTATAAGAACAAACTGCTTCTTACTTCTTTTTGTATTTGGGTATTTCCGTCTGAGTTTGCCCCTTAACGGTATTAGCTTAGGCATTATTTCAGGAACAGCTATGTAAGAGTCCACTTGGATTTCATCTTCCAAAATCTACAATAAAAACAACTAAATACATTTAGGAACACAATAAATTACCTCAGTACACAAGCTGACTTACAAGCATATCCAAGCATAGAAACCCATCTCTCACTCTTCTTACTGGCTGCTAACTTCAAGCCAGAGTTTATTGGACACGAGGTTTCTTACTCCCTCCCCTGCTCAACCACTGTTTAAGTTAGAATATTTATATAAATCATAAAACAAACAAACAAACAAAAAGTAAAAAAATACCCATTTGATTAATTCGACTCCTCCCACAACAGCAGCTCCATTCTCTCGAGCTATTTCAGCTTCTTGCTCATTCTGTTGAGAGAAACAAAATAAATAAATGAATCAGTAACATCTGTACTACCAACTAGACCATATCGACAGCACTGGATAGGTGATTTATCTTGAACAACTGGGTACAAAACCAGGCTATTTACAGGCTAAGAAGGATGATTTGAGGCAACCAGGGACCAAAAACATCTAATGCTGGTGATTTAATATAACAGCAAAACAACTCCACATCCCAGTAAGAACAGAAGACAAGTCTTTATTCAGATTGTAGTGGAGAAGGAGAAAGCCCATCCTATTTCCTGAGGTGGCCCTTTCTCTCCCACCTCCATCCCTTGGAAATGACAATGAACCATCGACCAGATGGACCCAACATCGTACTCCAAGCTTAAAGATAAGCTCAAAACATACTACTAAACCCCACTGTAAAGTAACGCTATCCAGCTTCTAAAAGCGCTGCTACACTTGGGCTTCAAAGAGCACTTAGAAGTTAACCTTCTCTGTCCTCTGTAAGGTTTTGCTTTTAATAGTCTGAAATGTGGGAAAAGGCATCAGTTTTGTACAAACTTTGGCTCAAGCTTTTGATACAAGCAGATTTACATGATGCAAAGCCAGAATCAAGCTTTCCCTACATGAATAAACTGAAAAGCCCCATACTTTCATCCCAAAGCAGTGTGCTTCAGTTGCTCAACCTTTTTCCACACATGCACCTTCACAAAGCATGGGATCTCTTACCCTATATGAATGTGAGTGAAGAGCAAAGGTTGTGATACAGCACCAAAGAACCTGGCACACTTGGGTCTTCTCTGCTTGAATCCATTCTGTAGGAAGATTCTCCACTTGTAGCTCAGTTACAGTTTCACAAAACTGAAGCCTAAAGGGTAGTCAGCTAAATCTGTGCCAGTTCTCTAGGAAAATTTTATACAGATGTGTATACGTCTATCCTGTTAGAATTATTAACTGGCAAATGACAGCAGCAGAGGCTGAAACTGGTCTCATGCAGATGCTGCAGCTGCTCTCCAGACCATTTCACATTAGTAAACTCCTAGGAGAGCAGAGAAAGGGTTTGGGGCAAAGGGATGTTAAATTGTTTAGGGTTTTTGAGGAGGAGATACTTTCCTTCTCCCCGAAACGTATCCTGTTAAGTGGATGTGCCTGAATAACACCTACTTCTAATCCGCACTGCTTACTAAGGCTTAAAACAGGATGGTTGGACATAGCTGCTACGCTAAACCATTTGCTTGTATTACAAAAAGGTCACAAAGGTTCTACTTCACAAATGATCTTTAATCATCTCTTCCTTAGTCACATCTATGCAGATGTCTACTTCCAAAGTGCACTGCTAGAATCATCTATGTATACTTAAACCTATCAAGATGAAGGAAATCCTTTAAGGTGCTTATTAATACATTAAGATGCTGCTGAAGATGAATCCTAGAGAGACTTAAGACTTGTGTAAAGCATCCACAGAGTCTTCTTGATAAAAGGCATAGTACTTGTGTTGAAAAAGTGTGCTAGATACAGAAATAATATAAAGCAAGTTATTCAGCCTTACCCACCTCTGTGAAAACCAAGACCTTATTCGTTTGATCTGAAAAGCGATATGGAAGAAGAACAGTGCTTGTAAATGGTTCCACTTTTTTCTAATAAGAAAGAAAAATATTAAAACAAATTAAAAAATATAAAATAATAATGACTTAAGGACAAGACACACAACTGCATGGAGTTGGTCCCCTAAACAGCAAACTCACCCACAATCTCCTTGCACAGAGTCATATCAAACAAGCACAAGGTGCAAGTTTTGACTGCTTTTTTATGTCCACTATATACTCAAGACTGAAAACATAAGTGACATGAATTAATTATGCTAAAGCTTGCTGGGGTCAGTGACTCCAGGGCAGGATTGCTACCAGGCCTGGATGCAGTGAATAACAAACATCGAGGTGCTGCAGTTGCATCTTATTAAATGCTGATTCTCATGCAACAGACAACACAAACCTCATGTGCCTTTCATGGAGCCTTAAGAACATCATATGACCCCTGAAAGCAGGAGCAAGAGCTTTGCATTTTGTTAAGCATGATCTTATTTTCTAGCTGAAAGGGACCCCTGGTATATCAAAGGGATGTTTAATTACACATGTGAAGAAACCAACTCTCAAGTGGCCTGTTTTCTACTTATGAGGGAAGCAGAGGATTTAGAGAAAGACTGAAGAGTGCTTGACAACTTTAAAGTCAGACAGGTCACAGGCAAACAAGTGATCATGTATTTTCAAGGACTATTATTTTTAAAAAATCAAAACAAGGTGACAGACAGAAGCAGGAAAAAGCTTGTCCTTACAATAATAAGGACAATCAGTAACAATCATCCCAGAACAAAACACATACATGATTTTAGGAACACATCTTTAAGCAGAAAGCCTGAAGAGATATAAATCTTAGTTTGATCAGTTCTGTCCATAAATGGATTTTAGTCACATAACAGCCTGTTTTCAAAACCCCCCTCACCTCAGAAGTGTGAGGAATGTTAGACAATTACACATGTACAAAGGTAAAAACCACCATTATTCTGACAATCAGAGAAACTGCAAGAGGCAGCCAAGAAGAACAACTGCAGCATCTGCTCTGCACACTACCCATGTTTATAAAACAAAAGTATCAACATCTGTTAACACTTTTAACATACCTTCTTCTGTAGTGCCATATCTAGGAACACGTTAATATAGACAAACTGTTTGGGGTAAGTGAAGTCCAGTTCCTGAAATTTCTTTAGCATCCCCACAGCCTTTTCCACTTCATAAGATGGGCGCTCATAATGCCATGTCAAGTAGACATCATCCACAGGCTTAGCCATCAGTGGCCGCCTCCTGGGTACTCGTTTCTTTTTCCTCTCTTCCTGCTTGGTCTTCTGTGAACTTCTGTTTTTTGCCTCAGACCTGCAAACATTGTTAGTTCATCAACTAATGGGTCTGGCACATATTCCTTAAGAAAAAAAGTACATATTGCTATATGTCACTTATTAAGTAACAATTAGTTAATGAGGTCCCACACAAAGATGAACAGGATCCCTAAATTCATCCCAATTACTTGTCTCAGATGTCAAGACAGAAATCAAACCCTCAGAAATCAAAAGCTCTGAAAGCAATTAAGCTTTTCAAAAACACAGCCACACTTGTGCAGCACCAAACCAAATTAAGGACCTCTTGCTGTATGAGAGCAAAACCAGCTGAAGATTAACACACCAGCTTTCACAGGTCTTGCTTTCACATGAGCTGGTAGCAGGCACTGTGCCCAAGCTGCTTCTGAACTGAACAACCCCCATCCACCTTCCTGGTAATGAGAAGAAGCCACATCTGCAGGGTTTTCTGTATTATAGTGGATTACAGCAGCCCTACTTTCCTACAAAGGTTTCTCCTCTCTTTCCTGTATCATTTAGCATGGAGTTAACAAACAACAGCCCAAACCCTTATTCTCCTCCCTATTTTCAAAGGCTCCCAAATCAAGTTAAAAAAATAAAATAAAGTAATAGTCAGGTACTCCATTCCTCCAGTAACTACGGTGAATGAGTTTCCAACACTTCAGAACACTTGGATACAAGCACACTTAACCCTCCAGTACACAGGGATATTTTTTTTTCCCACTTATGTTGTAGTGTTAAAATGACAACAATAAAAGGTAACTTAAAGCAAGAAGAAGAAGTGTTTGAAGCCAACTCCATAAGCTCACCAACTTTTGTGCTGGCAGTACTCCTTGAGTTGTAATCCAGCCGCATCCTCCAAAAGCACACAGCAAAAATATCAAGTAAAACTGTTACACGCATTATTACAAAAGTAACAGAAAACGTTCCCTCCAAGTCCAGCTCAGAACACCTCTCTCCAGGCTGTCTCTTCAAGAGCCGGCAGCTTGCAGGATGCCACCAAGGCCAGCTCGGCTGTGCCAGCGTCGCTGCATACACCGAAACCACACACGTTCCCCAGCCACCACTTAAAGACCCCCCCCCCCCCCCCCCGAGGGCTACAGCAGCCACGTCGGACAGAAGGAGACACACTCACTTCGCGGCCGCAGCGTAGAACCGGACGGGCGGCGCGGCGCTCACCATGGCAGAGGCGGCAGCGAGGCGCCGGTCAAGCCCAGGGACGATCCACCCGCGATGAGGCGCCAGTACTGCGAGGGAAAAACAAACATCACCTCAGACACGGCTCCCTCGCCTCGCAGCCCCCGCCCTGGCACCCCACCGTCCCTCAGAGCCGCCCAAGGGGAAACCCGCCGGCTAAAGCACGAAAAGAGCCGCTAGCCGACACGTCTTCCCGGCGGACAGAAACGACGAGGCCCCTTCACCTCTCCACAGGCAGCGGCCAGCGCCCGCCGCCATCTTGCACAGCCACCGTGGTGCAACGTGGAAAGCGTCCCCCGCAGGCAGGGTCGAGTGCTTCCAGCGGTAACCGGAAGTCCCCGCGGCATCACCCCCTATCACCGTCCCTCCCGTCCGCCATCACCGGGGCCCACCGTTCCGGCTTGTGCCCTATGCCAGCTGTGGGAAGCCTGATTAAAAGTCTCCAGCACGGTTCTTAAGCGGGTCAACGGCGGCCTCAGTACAAATTGGGGCTGAACACAGCAGACGGCTGCTCAGACGGCGTTCAGTGGCAGGGCCTGCCCCAGAGACACCCAACAGGGCAGCCTCTCCTGAGGGAGAGACAGAGACACTTCCTTAAGAAACTGTTTCTATTCGAAATAAACATCCGTGTGGGTTCATCTTGGCCGCTGCCCCCTAAACGTTTTTTTGCTGTGAGTCCCAAGAAACTCAAGAAAGAGGTTTTGTGCCGGCCACCACTCTTGTTCACTTGCAAATGGGAAAAGACCTGCCTGATCCACACACCTGTGCACGAAGGACTTGGTTTAACTAAGCCCTAAAATGTTCAGATAGGTGCTGTAAACTATAATCCCTCCTCTTGCTACATGCACACTCACTAAAGGAGATCTTTCTATGCCACACTGAAGTGCCTTGGACTAGAAACATCCCACCTTCAGCAGTTTCACTGCCCTACCTGACAAATGTGTATCCAAGAATATCCTCTAAATTCAATCAGATCATTCCTGATCCAAACTCTGAGCTCAGGCTCATCTTATCCATTGGTTTGTTTGGAAATAGTTTTAAGAAATCTGACTGTCAATGATGCTAGGTGTTTTCTTGTGGTGAGGGATGATTCACATTTCCTCTGTAAAGACCCCGTGCACTGCAAAGAGCCAGTAGCTGTCAGTTAAGTCTCATATCCTGATATGGCAGGGAGCCTCTTGAACTAGAACAGTTAACAGTCAATCGGATGTATGAGCATACCTAAAACAAGTTGTAATAAAACTGATATGTTCATCCAGTGTAACTATACACTCGATTTCCTGGGAATGGATCAAAACGGAGAGGTGTGAGAGTGACAGGCACAAAAAAACCCGACTCCTCTGCTAGAAAGTCTCACTGAGGAGTGAAAAAGTGTTAATTTAAAGCACAGAGGCAGAACAGGTTTTGGGGAAGGGGTTCTTTTCTGCTGGGTGTTAGGGATGGCACATGTAATGCAAGACTCGCAGCATGACAGTTTAATATGCACCCATGATCAGGTAGCAACCTGCATCCTCCATGGCCTTCCTCCACAACTCCTCAATCCTGTTGTGAGCCTCTGACTTGTTAGACACAAAGTCCTGGTGTGGGTCATGGATCTTGGACCTGCGATGGAAGTACGGGCTCCCATTCCTGATTACTTACTCATTCTGCAGCCCATTTCCTATCAAACCCCTTGCTCTTTCTGCACTTTCCACTCTCTCCGCATAAACGACCTTCTTCAGGCCAGCACGACTCCAGGCAGCTGCAGTAGGAAGCAAGTTTGAACAAACAGGCTCTTGGAGCTGATCACCTCAGCTGCCTCCCTCCACTTTACTGGTGCTTTATTCATGTCCCCAGCACTGGGCTGTCCCGCAGGCCAACAGGCAAAGATCTGCAGCCCTTTCCACCCCTCACTGACGCTTTTATTTTAGCCTTTAGTCCACTTTTCCCTCTCGGTAAGCCCACGTTCCTCCTCAGTGAGCATGAAAACGGCCACCACAAGGATTCTGGTGTGTCTGAGGGAAGATGAGCTTCTGATATTAACCTGTGTTTCCTTGCTTCAGCTGCTTAGAAGAGCATCCCTTGTCTCACATGGCTCTGTACCACTGAAATCTGGGCACTGAACGGCATTTCCCAGGACAGGGGCTCCCACCTGCGGACCACCACCACCACCACCACCTCCTCGGCACCCGCTCCGGAGAGGGCTCCTGGCTGCCGCTACCAAAATCATGAGGTAAACCCGGGGTGTCGTCCCAACCTAGGCCGCTCCGACGACCTGCCGCTGTCCCCCGGGCCGGTGTTGACACCGGCTGTGAGCGCTCACAGGGCCCGCCGTGTACCCGCGGTCCTCCGCCCACCCGCCGGCCCCGCCACCTCCCCGCCACCCGCCTTCCCGTGCCCGCCCCCTCCTCCGCCTTCCGCGCCGCCCGAGCCCCGGCCCCGCGGCTCCGTCCTCGGCCCGGTCCCGCTCCCCGGCGGGCCGCCGCCTGCATGTCGTTGCTGCCCGCCGCCGCCGCCGCCCTGCCGCCGCCCTGTCGCCGCCGCCGGCCCCGCCGCCCCGCCGCGCCGGATGCAGGTGAGTGCATGTTCTCTACAAGTCCATTTGAATCCATTTTGGCTTTCTCGGCTGAGCAGCAGTCTGCAGCACGAACATTTGAACTCTGTTCCCACAGAGAAAGA